>JABVXU010000159.1:0-111456 GCA_013365365.1 Cruorifilaria tuberocauda | reverse complement strand
TATTATTATTACTATTATTATTACTGTTATTATTACAGTTATTAATTATTATTACTATACCACAAAATAGGCCCATGATTAAGTCCATTTATAAAATTATTTTAAATTTAATCACCCCATAATCGATTTCGCTATTTTGTACTTAACGCAATTTAAAAAATGCTATAATTGCCACTGAAAATACATTCATTGATTTTCAAATTTTTATTTATGAATAATATTACTGTTATTGTTTTCATTTCATAAAATTTTTATCAGTGACAACAACAACAAAAACAACAATACTTTTCTTCCTTTCTCTTTTCCTTCGTTGTTTTTCCTTCTGCCATTTCTTTCCAATTTCTGTTCTTCTGATTATTTCGATCAAAGATTACTTTAAATTTTTGTTTAATTTATGATTCTCATTACTTTAGCATTTCTTTCATACTTAGTATTTGAGAAATCAGAATAGTATATGAAATCAGAATAATATAAATAGTATATAGAAATAATATATATTAGTTGTATATCAAATTGAATTAAACGTTATTAAGCGTTTTTATTTCGATTAACGTCTACTTTTTCATTTCTTTTCACGTATATAAGCGTATATCACGTAACCTTACAAAATACTTGTATATGAATTTAATGTACTGTATAAGCGTACATCACGTAACTTCACAAAATACTTGTATATGAATTTAATGCACTGTATAAGCGTGCATCACGTAACCTTACAAAATACTTGTATATGAATTTAATGCACTGTATAAGCGTGCATCACGTAACTTCACAAAATACTTGTATATGAATTTAATGTACTGTATAAGCGTGCATCACGTTACTTCACAAAATACTTGTATATGAATTTAATGCACTGTACAAGCGTAAATCACGTAACTTCACAAAATACTTGTATATTAATGCACTAGCACAAAATGAAAAATTTGAAAATCATCAGAAATATGCACTTCAAGTGACAACTGTGAGAGTTACTGTTGAAGAATTGATTGTTTACAGTTACTACCATTTTGAGTGATAAATGTAAACATGACCTATTTGACAGTGAAATTTCCAAAAGTGGAAAGGTAAGTGAGAGCTGATAGGATAAGAAGAACGAATGTAAACTTTATATCAGTTCATTCTTCCTTCCAACACCCATCTCAATCATTTTTATTTCTCATTTCTCGTCCTATCATATATATCTTTCATTCTTCAACATTATTATTATCAATCTATACTTTCATTGTTAGTCTTAGTCTCACCTTTAAGGTAAATTAAGACAACTCTGTATTATTATACTCTGTATCAGTGATAAGAAATATTAGTGATAAGGAAAAAAACAGTGATAAAAAATGCTCTAATATCCATGAAAAATTATTAATTAAAAATTTTATTTCAATTCAAATAGTCTCAAATAATTGATCCATTCTAATTAATTAACTATTATTTTTCTCTTCTTACCTTATATTTGGTGAAAAATTATTTGTAAGATTGAGTAAAAACAAAAATTCATACGTGTCTACCTGTTCAACTGTCTAACGGAGAAACGTTACGAGTGATCAATCCTTTGTGGTGGAACCGGTTTTTGAAAATTTTTCCCGTGAAAATGCCGTTTTCATGTACCTTTGGATAGAACGATGACATCGTTGATCAGTACCTTTTATCAGCGACCTCATTTTTAGGTTGATTTTTAGGTTTTCCATTGTTCCGTTTTTTTTCCAGTCATTTGATGATTTCTAAATTTCTAAAAATAAACTATCAAATATTTCATAGTGATTTCTAATCGATTAATGTGTTCAAATAAAATCATTGATTGATACTTTCAATTGTTTGTCTCTTTAAATTATTTAAATTAAATTTTAATTAATTAACTTATTTCATGTTATATTGATAGCTTAGAATTAATTTACAAAAACGATGCATGCTTTTTGTATTTTAGTAGATAGATTTTTATAAATTTTAAATCTACGTTACTGTAATGAGCTTAAGTTAAAAAATTAATGGATTATCCGGAATTGTAATTCAGAAAACAAATGTGGCAATTCTAAAGAGTAATGCTTATGAAAAGTTCAAATACGAATTTCAACATTTATTGTTTTATCGATGGCTACAATGAGGTTAACAAATTTTATTACTTGATTGATATATTGTTGAGTAAATTAGCAAAACAAATATTGATTATTAATTTTCTGGAAACTCTAAATAATAGCTAACTTATTTTAAGTAATTTATTTTAAGTATAATTAGTCATTTTCATATGATTAACCTGGCTTACATACCTACTGAAAACAAGTTTTATTAGATGATCTAATGTTTTAGTAAATTTTCACATATGCTATCTCTTCAAGCAAAGTTTAAAAAAAATGGAAACCTCCAAATAGTATCTTTATATTTCCGGATTTCCGGAAAATGTTATACTTTGCCCAAATTTATAATGACTATTTTTGCTTGAAAAACATGAATTTAAAATACGATTTAAATTTTGAATCTACCTTATTTTTATTTTTTTTTCTGCAAAGCTAATAAATCATTTTTAGATACGAATGCATATCAAATTCCGATTCATTAACAATGATTGATCAAACAGGTGTTTACAATTCGGAACAAATCGATGATACAGCTCTAATAACTTTTCATAATGATAACATTGATCATATCTTCATGGATGATATCACCTGGCAGAATATCTTTCCACAAACACGTTACTCACAACGACAACAACGATTCTGCATAGGTATGCAATGTTTCATGTTTATTCTTTTCTTAAGAATCATCTAATAGTCATTATAAATCTGCATAAAGCATAACATTTTCCGGAATTCCGGAAATATAAAAGTACTGTTGGGAGTTTTCCTTTTTTTACAAATTTTACAAGTGACTTTTTTATGAACTTTATAATTTTTAGGTCTTTTTCTATCGATGGTTTTTATCATGTTAATTCTTTTGGTCTCATTATTTTCGGGTTTTGGTAGAGTTATTTTTGATGTTATCGCACATCAGGAAAAATCACGTCATGGCAAGAAGTTTAATTAAATTAATTTGTTTCTTTTAATTCGATAAATTTAATTGTCGTTCTACTGTGATATGATAATTTTGAAATCATTTTGTAAGCTATGGATTAAAGTGAACTTTGAACTTTGCCATGACATATTTATTTTTTAGGACTTATGATGATACCGAATATTCGGAAACGATCACTTAATGTCTTTTATTTTAACGTACAAAATGAAACGGCAAATGCGGAATACGTGAAAGAAATAGACGATTACCTTGCAAGTAAATAATTAAAGTAAACAAGTAAAAAATGCAAGTAAACCGATAACGCAATAACATTCGTGATTTTTTATTTATATTTACTATTTCTTAATCATTAAAAGTTAATATTGGTAAATTCGCTAACTAAAAGTTATGACTCTTTTAAAAGAAAACAAAATTAAAACGCTAATTTGTATAATCAAATAAAAGAACTTTTAAATTAATTTTCGCCATTTTAAAATTATTTAAATTACTACGATTAATCAAGAATATATTATGATTTTATTCAATGATTAATTATTAGCATCCTAAATCTATAAGTTAATATATCGCTATATACTAATTCATATATCATTTAATCAATAATAATTACAATTATTATCTAAATTATTTAATTGTTTCAATTAATTTTATCAATGATAATTATAATATATTACTGAAACTATTTCAATTAATTTTGTATTTAACGTATTAAAAAGAAAAAAAGAAAATCTTAAAACCTTAACTTCTCATGCTTAATTATTTAATTAATTAATTAATTATATGATAATTACAATTATTACCTAAATTGTATAATTGTTTCAATTAATTTTATCTATGATAATTATGATATATTACCGAAACTGTTTCAATTAATTTTGTATTTAACGTATTAAAAAGAAAAAAAAGAAAATCTTAAAACCTTAACTTTTCATGCTTAATTATTTAATTAATTAATTAATTATATGATAATTATAGTTATTACCTAAATTGTCTAATTGCGATTGTTTCAAATAATTTAATCTAACCTAAAATTATCTTCACAGAATATGCTAGAGATGGAGAAATGATGAGGAAATTTCTGAAGATTTGTACGATGGAAGAACGAAGTGATGCGAAACGTTGGTGCACATTTGATATTCAACAACAATTTCATTCCGATTGTTCCAAAACAACAAATTACGGTTTCAATTCCGGAAATCCATGCTTGCTATTCATTTTTGACAACGTTAGTAAGTTTCTAATAGAATAGTATAATAATTAATTTATGATACTGAAATAATCATATTGAACTGCTTCTTTCATTGAATTGATTTAAATGAAATTTTTTTTTTTTGATATTTTTTATTAATCTGAAATTTGAAATTTTCTTTCGTTTATTTTTATTTGTTTAATTTACACTTAAAAAAAATTCACTCTTTCATTTACTCTTACATTTTCATTTCTTTTCTTTGATGAATATAGCTAAATGATAAGAGAGAGTATCATTCATTCAGGTTCCCTAAATTTCTTATTAATTTAAATGCACAATACTCTTACTTTCTTTTTTCACGTGTCAGATTTTAGCAAAGGCGTAAATGTAAATGCAAATATTGCCAAATTTCAATTATCTCAAATATTTTCATTCATAACTGAGAAACTAAACAATACACGTGAAAGTTTCACGTTTCAAGTAAATTCACGTATAATTCATTAATGACTAACAATCAAATTAAAAGCAAGACAAAAACAAAATATATTGATAGTATATTAATCACTATAACTTATCATCATTATCACTATCTTCTATTTTCTAATTCATGATTTTATATTACAGCGTTTGAATTGGAGGCCAAATATGAGAAATGAAATGAATTATTTGCCATTCTCATGCCGTATGGTTAGTTAACCACTTTTTCTTCCATACTATTTCATCTTGATAAAATATTTAAGTAATAGAAACTTAAAATTTAAATTTACCTTTATTGCATTTTATATCAGTGATAGATAAATGAAACCATTCGCTTATCACTTAACTTAAATTATCACTTCAAATAATAACAGTTGAATTATCATTGAAAATTAAAACATTTTTAAAACTTTATTTAATTGTTCAAAAAAAATATAACATATTAATAATCCTTTCAACCCTTTGGAACTTACTTAGATTCACTTTGAAATATTTCAGCAATATCAGTATTCCTCAAATATCTACGCCAACATCACCTATTATCCATCGCTACCACTACCGATGCGTAACGGTGGATTTCAAATGAATTTAATACCAAATCAAAAAATCACCGATGATAATGGTAAAGAAATTATTGGAAAAGATGGAAATATTCTCTATACTTTGCCACCATTGGTATTTTTTATACTATATTAGTAATTTAAGATATTTATAATTTATATAAAATTCGAATATTCGAATTTCTTCTATAAATTTTCAAGATTGGACGTGGAAGGTCACGTCAAATACGCTTAATAAATCTTTCATTCTCATTTTTATAAATTTCGTAATCGACAAATGTACCTTACCTTCTTCCATTCGGATCAATCTTTTAGATTTTATAAATGAAAATTTCCGTCGAAGGGGAGGAAACTGATTGGATGAAAGAAAATGTATCATTAATAATTTACTGATATGAAATTTAGTAAGTGTAAAAATTTGAATTCCCTATTTCTTGAAAGTTTATAATTTAGATAATGGCAAAAATGACATTTCGGAATTCGTTGGAACGAAATGGAAACGATAATTTAGGTCCATTTACGATGGATTGTCGAATAAAAGATAACGTAGCCGGATATCAGTTTGATAATATTCAAAGTTTTAATGGACAAACAGCTGTTTCATTTGATTTCGTTCCAAAATTTTCATGAATCTGAGATTTCTCTTCAGAAGAAATTTATCCTGAATTAAATCAAACGTGCGCTACAGCAAAGTGACTTTTTACTTGAACCGGAAGTGATACCGGATTTCGGTATTATTGAATTAATTCTGCCTATCTACGAATTGAATAGACATTTTTAAATGGTACTCAAGTTTAAATTGACTTCCGATCTTGTTTATCTAATTTATATTTTACCTATGCTTGAATAATTTTTTTCATCTATTTTGAAGATCACAGCTATGTTTCAAATATTTCCATATGACTAAATTCATTGATTGATTGTAATATTTTAAACTTCGCTCAATTTTTCCTGAAATTATGCTTTGAAATATTTAGGTTAAATATTCAAATAACTATTTAACTACTTGATATACATATTTCAATTACTATTTAATTTAATTAAAATTGCACCAAATTTTTTTAAAAGAAAATCTTAAAACCTTAACTTTTCATGCTTAATTATTTAATTAATTAATTAATTATTTGCTCATTTTTTCATCCAGAAAATTCATCATTCTCCAGGTATATTACAATTGTCTTATGTATACAATGAATTCATTTCTTCTTTTTTTGTTCTCAAATTATTTTGCCATTGAATAGTAATAATAATAGTAACTTTGTCACATTATATCAGTGATAACTATGATAATAATAATAACTTTATCACATTATATCAATGATAAATATGATAAATGTTTTACGTGAAATACGATCCTACGATCTTCGAAAAAAAATTTACGTCTATGAACAATAAAACATAACGTGATATCAAATGTTCAAATACTTAAGAAGAATTGAAAAGAGTTTCATTGTATTTTAAATGGTACTCAAATTCAAATTATTTTCATCAAAAGTTCATTTCAAATGAATAAATGAATTTTTATGAAAAATATTTGAAAAGCTATAAAGGATATCAACGATGATACAGGATAAAGCTTATTACAAATTTTATAAAAGATTAGAAAGATTTATACGACTATATGGTACTGTTAGCTCTTATCAAATTCATCAAAGATTTAAGTATTTTTAGGTTAATTTAATTCCTAAACAAAAAGCAAAACAAAGAATTGAAAATGAATTTATAAAATTATTTCACGAAGAAAATGAATTGAAACGATTTCTCAAACATAGTATTTAAATAAGTTATTAATTTGAATTCAGGAAAGTTAATGAATAGAATTTCTCAATTACTTATCCTTAAGTTATAATAAAATGAATAGTTATTGAAAGTTTTGAAATTTGAAAGCCATTAATTTTTTTTATTTGTAATTTTGATTAATTTCAATTAATATCGTTGCATAACTGATGACTTATAAGTAATAAAATAAAATTTAAAAACTGGACAAATTTTAATTATTTTAATTTGTAACAATTTTAATACTTTTTATTTCACATTAGAAAATCAATAATTAAATTTTGAAATTAAATTAAACTTTTTGACGCATACATTTTTAATGTTATGAAAATAAAATTTGAATAAACAAATAATAGAGATCGATCTGTTTGAACAATCGGAAGAGATGCTATACATACTTCTCACATTCACATTATCACAAAATTGCATACTAAAGTTGCAAAATATTGAGATCAACTGCTAAGCCTGAAAAATCATGATAATAGTTATCAAGTTAGATTAGAAAAATATCATATAGATATTTTCATCTTATTAATTATTAAACAACTTTTGGTAAAGTACTGTAAAATACCGAATCTATCGTAGTATTGCTAATCTTGTAACTAACCTATAAGGAAAAAATTATTTCAACAAATAAATAAACTTAAAAAATCAAGTAATGATAGGTAAATGAAACAAATATTTTATGCTGAGAAAATTTCATCACCGAAACCTACAGTATGATTATCATCATCAAATACAGTAATTATCTAATTAAAAAATTTAATTTATTTAGAAAAAAGTGAACTTTAGCCTGAAAAATAATGATAATAGTTATCAAGTTAGATTAGAAAAATATCATGTAGATATTTTCATCTTATTATTAAACAAATTTTGGTAAAATACTGTAAAATACCGAATCTATCGTAGTATTGCTAATCTTGTAACTAACCTATAAGGAAAAAATTATTTCTACAAATATGCTGAGAAAATTTCACCACCGAAATCTACAGTACGATTATCATCATCAAATACAGTAATTATCTAATTTTTTACAGTAATTATCTAATTAGAAAATCTAATTTATTTAGAAAAAAGTGAACTTTACCAGTTCTCGTATATTCGAGTAAATTCTTATTTGTTGAACTGCTGTAACTATTATTGTTATTGTTGCTGCTGTTGCTGTTGTTGTTATTGTTGTTATTATTGTTGTTATGGATATTACCAATATCATCCATACTTTTAAGTATCTATAAAATTTCAATAACAATAACTAACTGCTTTAACGTTACTATTCATAGAGGAAATAAGTAATATTTAAACTTAACCTATTAAATAACTTTATAATTATGATGAGATATAATCGCATTTAGGAGGATTTAAACTTAACTATTAAGTGACATATAATTCTTAAGACACATTCTTAAGGTTAAAAGTAATTTAGAAGCAAAGCCCATACCCTGAAAATTACTTACGTATTATTCTCATCACTTTTGAAACTTACGTAAGTAAACGTATAAACATTGAAGATGAAAAAAATAAAATTTAAATACTGAAGATAGAAACCGTTTGCTCATCATCAACAGTAGCCGTTGAACTACCACTTTCCATCATACAGCCACTATCGGATGTTGAGGAACACGTCGTGCCACACGTGGATAACGAGTGAAGTTCGATGTTCGGTAAACTGTCTACGGAAGTAAATGATTGTTCATCGATCGACGTTACCGATAACAACGGCGTATTTCCGTTGCCATCAACGCTTGTTGCATTGATCGTCTCATGAAGATGATGTTGCTTAAATTTAAAAAATCATAAAATTAAATATTAAATTAAAATTTTCCTTAAAATTAAAGAAAGTGTTTATTTAAAACAATATAGAGATAATATGATGATACTCAAGTTTAAATTGACTTCCGTTGTTCTTATCTTGTTTATCCTAAAAAAGTTTTAATCTTGCAATCATGATTATGTAAATTTATCAGAAATACGAAAAGATAAATAAACAACGAATTTACATTATTAATTATACTTCAAAAGATAACATCTACAATTCAAATTTAATTGTATTCTGCATTAATTAATGAGAATCAAGTTTTTACCATTCCTAGATCATACTTATTCGTAAATGAAGCATGCATTGTTTCAGGTATTGTTGAAGATTTACTCATATTCTGTAAAATTAGACAATTAGGTAATATAATTCTTACTCAATACCTTACTCAATTTATTAGATAATACGAGTAAATAGTAGTAGATAGAATAATTAAATAAACACTAATTAAAAATAATCAATAATTAATATAATTAAATAATACAGGATTAGTAATAAATAAACTAAAAAAGTTTGAGTAAGGCGGAAAATTATATCAAATTTAAATATTATATAATCAAAATGAAGTAAATAATAATAGATCATTTGTTTATCAAACGATATTACGAAAAATCAAGAATTTTAAAAAGTTAGAAAAATATGATTTAAGAAAATTTGTTATCAATCAAAGAATAAGTAAATAGCAAAGATATTCAAAATAAACTTTACACATACCATGAGACATTGTTGTTCCTCATCAATTCCTGATAATTTTGATAATCCCATGATCGGATTAATTAGGCTAGTCACTGAAAAGTTGCAAAAAGTCAAATATTCAATCATTACTTTTTTAATCATATATACAAAAAATGAAAATGCGGGAAATTACAGGAAGAATGTACAACAAACGGATAGCTTTCACAAATACGGATAATGGTGTTAATTAGTTTAATTACAGGATAGTATAGGTGTGCTTCAATCGATATTTCACAAATTTCAGCTATTTTTTTTAGCAAAGGGGAAGCTAAACGAAGAATGCTAAAGAAGCCATTCTTTGAGTTATCACAATATCTGTGCAACTGTGATATCTCAAAAAAGTTTTGCAAAAAAAAAAAAAAGAGAAAGAAATCGATGGACAGATATTTGATGAAGCCATGATAGCGAGTAATGAAGCAGCATTTAAATTAAATTTAAAGAATACCAAAAAACTGTGATATTTCCGGTGATAGTGATGGTATTCCTGAAATTAACTGATAATCGATGTCAAGTAAATTGTTTGTATTTGTGATGATGATCAAGAAATTTTGTTTATTTGTGAATTATGTGAAAGTTAAATTATTTGTGAAATTTAATTAATGATAGAGTTATTTTGGATGTTTACTGTCAAATTGATTTCTTAATTGAGTTTTTTTTAAAAAAAGTCTTATTTTTTCTCTATTATTTTTGAATTTTCAATCATTATCAACAATACTGTATGCATATATAATACTGTATAAAATAAATGCTGTATAAATACTGTATAAAATACTGTATAAAAAGGTTTTAAACATGCGATAAAAAAAGGTTAATCAATTGAAATTAATTTATTGCATGAATGCATGCCAATGATAATATGATGATAACTTTTTTTAAGGGAGAAATTATTAGACAAAATACAAAAGGCTGTTAGTTGAGGAATATTTGACAAGAAGAAAATTTAATTTTAGTGGATAACATGCATAAGCTTGAAAACAATTAATTGCTAATTAATATTATTTATTAATTGCTAATTTGATAATTACAATAATGAATGAAATTTGATTAGTAAAACTTTATTTTTTTTTAATTTATTTTATAAGACTGAATGAGTAATATTTTAGGTTAATTAAACATAAGTAAGTAAAGACAGTAATTTCTATGCTTATTGTAAGGGTGCAAAAACAAGAAGAGCAAAACGATAGCAAAACTACACAAGCAATGGTACTACTAATTCACAATTAAAAATTCCAACATGTTAATTAAAACAATAAGCGTGCATAATTAGGTTAAAAGCCACTGCTACTTATTTGTTATTGATGATTTATTATTGTGTGCTTTTATGTTAGCTAATTTCAAAAAATGTTAATTAATATAACCATGAATTTTTTCTATTCACGTAAGTGTATGCTAATGCTAATTTCCTCTCTCACTGTCCCTCTCTCTCTCTCTCTCTCTCTCTCTCTCTCTTTTCTTCTCTCAAAGAATTCTAATTTGCAATGGCATCTTAAATACGAGAATTAAAGTTACAAACAAAACAACTTCACAACAAGTACCACATACGTTTGGCAGAACATAGCGGTTTCAGATTAAGAGATGTTGGACGAGCTGAAAATTGAATTTAATAGGTTCAGTTTGCATGAATCAATTAGACCATTTAAAAACTAAATTGGAATAACCTGAAATAATAAACCGGAAAAAATCACCTGTTTGTTGATTAAAGCTACTAATCGGAATAATCAATTGGATAATTTATAATCCTAAGATATTACCTTTGTCGGAAAGAAAAGAAATGAAAGATATTTTTATTCATTTCTTACATATTTATTTATGTTACAAAATTATTATTTTCGGATCGGATTTTCGGATTCGAATTTCCGGAAAAAAATGTTTATGTAAAATTATTTCTCTGTGCTTAATTACGATACGGTTGAAATGATCGCATTATTATCATCAATAAAATAAATTTTTCACCGAAAAAAGAATGAAAGCGAACTGCATACATCATCCAAACATACGAATGAAACGAAAAATAGCAAAAGACTAACCAGGGTCAAAGGTCATTTGCACCTATCAATGAAAGGTTAGTTGAAAAATATTCGTTTATCTAGAAAATAGGATCGGAAATTGATATAGACTTGTTTTTCCCAACAAAAAGGAACAAAAATTCTTTTTTTGCATTACTCAAAAATAAAAGATACTTTAAAAAGTACTATAACTTATATTATCACGAAATTTGCAAATCAATTAGAGAAGTTAATTGCAACTATTTTAGGTTTTTTTTTCGTTATAATTACTTCTATTGTTTCAAAAATCACTAGAGGCCTAATAGACAAAATCAATAAAATTGTAAATTTTCGGTTGAATTATAAATTAATAAAAACAAATAATCAATTAATTAATCTATTAAATCATCAACTAGTATATTAGTGGGTCAATTAAATGCTGATAAATTAGAAAAGTTGATTAGCAAGGTGAATCTTTGTCAACCACTTTTCTCCTGATTACTCTTATCATACATATTATCTGGTATTAAATGATATCTGGATCACTATGTAGTTCTGATAAAGCCTAATATCTAATATAGATAAATTACAAAAAAGAAAGCCTAGTAGATGAATTACAACAAAAAAAGGCCTAGTAAAGAAAAAAGAACCTTTTTTTAATTTCATAAATGTAACAGAACTATGAGATTCTGAAGAATACGATGTTAAGAACTGTCCATGTATCCGACGATTATGCTAACTTGATAATCATGCATTTGTATTTCGATATCTAATTATCAAGTTATCTAGATATCTCTAGTTACTTATACAGTTATGATATCTAGTTATATATCAGAACTGTATAGGTAACTGGAGATATCTAGTTGTCATATCTCCACCTCAAGTCCAAAATTTCATGACTTTTCCACAACACAATTATGCAAAGTATATAAAGTATAAATAACAGTTGCCGCTTATCAGACTATAAGTAACTGTTACCGCTTATCAGTGATAACTCACCCATTGAAGAAGATTGAGATGAAGTGGATAAATCCATCGAATTCCGACTTTCACTCATTCTCGTACCTGTATCAGATACATGATACTGTTGATGTCGTACCACATTTCCAGCAACAATGCTACTACCACTTGTCGACAGTAATGGCTGTATGGTAAAAGTATATTAGTTACTATTTAGTATATTATTTACTAGTTATTGATTACTAGCATATTAATATGACAATAAGTTAAGGTAAATAATTGAGAAAAGATGCTTATATCAGATAGAAATAAGTAATAAAATATTCACTAGAAAAACATAAAATAAGGTAAATTGTTGTTTATAATATTTCTGTACTTTTTAACAGATCATTAAAATATCATTCTGCCGGAAAATCTGTTTTCAACTTTTTACCTTAGTAACGCAATTCACGTTATTATTACAGTGGAAATTTAATTCTTGATTAGAAGTGATAAATGTTTTAAAATTATTTACTTGTCATTGTCTTGTCACCATGATTGCTAGGAAAGAATGATAAATGCAAGTAGAAGTAAGTGCTTTGTAAATAGACGAATTGTACTTTTATTCGAAATTTTTTGTACAATACGTGAAATACGTCACTTACCGTTTTTGTAGCAGTATTAGGTAAACTTGCTGTCCTTTTCATTCGATAATTTGGTAATGTACCACCAAAATAGTTGGTTCGATTCAGACGTTCCTGTCTGAAATTCACATAAAATATCACACTCATAACTATTCTAATATAACTATAATATATCTATACCAATAACTATACCGATACTATACCAGTAACTATACCTATACCAATATTGGTATATCATAACTATTCTACTATAACTATATAACTATAGCAAAATACATTTCTATTTCTAATTCATGTAATTATAAAAAGTCTACTTTTGTTATTTGAAATTTTCAAAAAAAAAGAAAAAATTATTTCATTTCTCATAGATACATTTTGGTAAATGTAAAAACAATTGAAACAAAACGAAAAATAAATGAAATTATCGCTTCATAATCATTATCATTCTTTATCATCTTTATCATCAATCTTTATCATTAATCTTTATCACTATGAAGTTTGAATCTTAGATAAAAACCTTGTTAGCATGTTATTGATAGCAACTTCTTGACGAAGTCTATCAAGTTTCAACATACTTTCTACCACTTGTATACTTTTCGTATATGCTTCAATATAAGTTTCCTTGTAATCTCTGAAATTCACACTTCACATATTATACCAATGATAACTGATAACAGAACGGAAGATTTAACAGTTTAGATTGTCTGGAAATTTTAATAGTCTTAATCAATTTGATTTCAAGACTGATAACTAGACTGATAAATAATTAGGTTTTTTCTAAACTAACGATTATTAGTTAATTTTTATGAAGTAAATACTATTCGCATTATTTATAAGTAATATTTTCTAAAATACTATCAGAATAATTGTTTCAAAATTCTCAGCAATTTAGGTTTATCGATTTCAGTTGAAGCACATAATGCAATTATTAACTTTAGTAATTAAGTAGTCTTACCTACGTATCTAATCCAATTTCATAATACTAAATCTATCTACCTGTTATTATCATCTGCTGATAAATCATCATCATTATTCACAGATTGGTGTGCTGCCATACGAGCAAGCGATGTTCGATCTTCAACATCTAGCGATGACTGCAATTAAATACCTATTGCTTTTTCAATTCCACCAATATGTTGCATGAAATTGAAAACTTAATTAAAAAGCTTGAAAATTAATTAGAAAGATTTTTTAGCAGTAATTAAGATGAATTATAACGAAGAATTAATTCATTCAACTTCCATTTTCTTTGAACAGTTATAATTAAGAGCTTATTTGAATAGTTATAAAAGATTTCAATTTAAAGATGTAAGCTAATTAATTAAGCAAATCAATAAAAACATACCTTTGGGATATGTGCTACAAGATCATAATAAACAGATGTACCGGTAATTGAATCCTGCAAAAATTAACAGTTTGCATTAATTTAAGATCCATTTAAAGTTTCTCTCTCTCTCTCACTACCAGAAAACAACGAATCACAGAATTTACTGCTAAGCTTTATTGGTTAGGATTTTAAAGATTGAAATAGCCTGAGATAAATCTGGAATTTTACGGATAAAGAGAAATGATTAGTGAATATATCTTTTTTTTTAAATCTAAGTATGTTTACGAACAGAGATTTGATGATACCAATGAAACTTATCAGTTAACTTCGAATAATTAATTATAAAATTAATTTTTATTTTTAAGCTAACGTTCTCCAGCTTACACAACATGATATTTTATCAAACCGTATAAAAAAAATCACATGCGATTATTTTGAATTAATTATTTTCAATATGAATCGCTAGAGGTTTCAAAGTATAAGTACTTAAAATAAGTAAAGTACATTATACAAGAATCATTAAGCGATAAGTTACGTTAATCTTTTAGCAGTAAATTTACGGAAATTTTTTTTTTTGTAAATTTCTATCTACCATTTAAAAAAAGCGAGAGAGTTCGTTTCAGTTCTTTTTTTCGAAAAGAATTAAATGTTAAGTTGAATTAAATATCTACCGATCCAACCAATTTCTTGATTAACCGTTCCGTTAGACCGGTTTTCTTGTACACATGCATACATATTCGTTTCCGTAAAATAACATCTATCTCACATGGATGTGAAAGACGTACTGTTACCTAAAATGCTATAATTAATTTCTGAATTCATTTCTTTTAATTCAATCTGCTATTTTAATTATTATACATTGATAAAGGTAGATTAAGTGAAATAATAATAGAAAAAGCAAAATACCTTAATAATAGCATAAATATGATTAGAACCATCGGTAGGCTTATTTAATGCCGGATTTCCATGAATTGAACTATCCCATGAACAGGTAGCTGATATCTGCAAATTTAAATAACAAATTCAAATCTGGAAAGTTTCTAATTACTGCAATAGACATTTCTGAAGCTTACTTCATTAGCATCATGCTCCAAAATAGGAAGCATGATAACTTTACCACAATTCTCGTGTGATAAGAATGATTGTAAGCCAGCTACTCGGATACTGCCATCATCAGAAGGTATCTCTTCGGTAACATCATCTGCTGCAGATTGATAAATGTTAAGTGATAATTTCCATGATATTTATCAGTTTATCAATTCTCTCTCATGTAAAATGTCAAATCAAATCCTAGAAGTATTCTCAGTACATTATTGATTGAATTTTCTCTCTCACCATTAACTTTCAATTTCAGAAAAAAAAAACTAACAATTTAGGTCAAGAAACAGCACAGGTATATGCTTTTCAGTACCAGGTGGAGGTGACCTGTAAAGTAAGAACTTTAAAAAGTAATAATTTACTTTTTGAATAAATAATGATAGTTACCTTAACTATAATTCTGAAAATCAGCAATTATGCAAAGATTATTTAGAAATAAAGAAAGTTTATTCTTAAATCAGTACAATGATATGAACAAATTATTGATTTTAAATTTTTACTCCTTTTTTCAAATTAAATTTCCAAATTAAAAATTTCATGTAATCATTTAATCACTTTTGTTATCATGAAAATTTCACCATATTTTATTATATTATGCTTACCATTCAGCAGGTGAACCAGGTATATTACTATTAGCCATCGGTACACTAATTGCATTTCTCTCTTCAGTTAATGCAACCCATTGATTGATCAGTGATTGTTCACGTTCTTTTTCAGCATCTGTTTTTTTATCACCTTTAGCTGATAACTGAAATTTAAATTTGAATCTTAAAAATCCATAATTAATATAAACTCTCATACAATACAATAATAGTTAAATAGTAATTTGAATGAATATTTAAACCTAAATTAATTAAATTGAAAAGTTTTTCAATCTGTTAAATATGAAAGAGTAATTTACTGCATTAATATGATTCATTAGATAATTCTGCCTATTAGCTAAAGCTATCGTCCATTGCTCTCGAATTCTTTCCAAATCTTCCTCCTGATAACTATCCAAAGGTTTTTGCTTTATTGGATTTCTGAAAACAGGCTTACACGAGAAATCATTATCACTGATAATCACACACAATCATTGATAACATATTAGCACGTAATGATGCGTCAGAATAGTTATCAAATCAGAAGTCAAATTTTTAAATGAAATTTTTTAACTTTAATTAAAATACATGAAGTCCAGGCATGAACTCACCGAGAGCAAATACATCCAATGGAAACGGAAGTAATTTGCGCAAATGCTAACGGTAAATTGCCATGATCCGCTATCGGTATCGCTTTTACAAGAATACGTCGTTGTTGACCCTGAAGATTACTAATAACTTACTCAAATGATAACTTACATTTGAATAAGGAAATAATTATCAGTCTCTCATATCACTTATTATTGTTGTAAGTAAAGAAATCATACTTTCAAGTTTAAAAAAAAGATTAATCATCATGTTTCGAATTTTCTCGAACTTTTTCTACGATTAAATTTTCATCAAAAACTTAATTTAAAAAATTGTTTCATAATTTCTCATCAATCACTATAACATTCCTATAATAATATCGTTCTAATTACTCGTATTTAAGTATTATATTTCTTACTTAATTAATTTTATACTTACTTGTTTCAATTGATATATACCACCAGTAAGTACTTCATTAGATGGACGTACTTCTACCGAAACATACTGACCATTATCATTCATCTCCTTGATATTAACCTGAAGTTCTATGCGTCTTATCACCTCCGACCATCGCTCTTGAAATAATTAATTTTTATTAATACTCTTTATCATCCTATAAATTTCCGTAAAAAACAAAATGTCATAGGTCATTTAAAATTTTTAATTTAATGCATGATGATTTTATTTTGAATAATTTAAATTATTGAATATTCCAATTACTTGAATAGTATTATCTCATCGATCGATCTATCACTGAAATACAATCAATATACTATTCGATAGTTAACTTATCTGTAAGCTTTTGTAATTTTGTTCAACGTCAATGAAACTATTTGCAATTGCCGATGGTATAAAGTCGTTGTCGAAACCACTACTTCGATGACCCCAAACTTCGATCGATAAAGCATCTTCTTGAATGTATTCCAGAAATTCTTCCGTTACAATTACACAGAAATCCTAAAATTAATCGATATCAGTCAGTCTTTTCAATCTTTTTTTTTTCTACTGAATAAAAATAGAATATCATTTAAATATTTAACAAAATATAAATTGCATAAATTTTCCTAAATAAAAAGTTCATGATAATTTATATTAAACTATCAACAATTAATAAAATTAAATCATCTAATTCAAGCAATTATTTATTAATGAAAATAGTTGCTATGCGAATGAAGGAAACCTTTTCATGATCAAATTGAAAATTCGAATTGCATGGAATATCAGACTGATCTGATCGAATCGTGTTCGGATCAAGTATTGGTGCAACAACAAAAATTTCGCTAATATTAAAAAACGAATATTGACAAAAGACGAAATGTGACAATGATGATGGTAAATTTGATGCTTTCTTAATACGAACCTGAAATGTTTTTTTTTTTTTAAATGAAAATTTTCATGAAATTTGAATTAATATTTAAAAACCAAAAAAAGAGAAAGCGAGTAATATACCCTGCATCGAATTTTTTTTCCCAAAAATGTAGCACCGATCGATTGTGGATCTGAGGTACGACTTGAATCCAATGAATCCAAACTACTTACAATACCAGAATCATCCATTTCGGTTAACCGATATACTTCAACATGAAGACGACCACTAACTTCACCCTAATTACAGTAATTAAAATAATTTTGTAATATTTAAAGCTTTCCGTTAAATTTCCATGTATTATCTTAAATTCACCTGTTGACTGATAATTGGAACTTGATAATTGAGCTTCATATCATGAAATAGAACTTCTAGAAATACATTGGCAACACCAATTAGACTATGATGCTCCTATAATTATCATACTAATTTATTTTATACAAAAATGAGGTTGTTTATTTTTTTTTTAATCCAAAAAGTATATTTTGAACAATTATCAAATTATTAAATTTAATTAATTGAAATTTCAAAATTGTAGCAATTTACAACTTGTGATCAAAGGTAGTGTACTTTCTTGAATTATACTTTGAAATAATAAAGTTAAATTTTTATCAACCTGACTATCGAAAACATTTTGAACAATTGGACTATGACATTCATTCGTACTAAAATTATCTTCCAATCCAAAACGTTCATCCTCTACCAATTCTTCCGATGTTGACGCGGCGTTTCTACAATGTCACCGTATGATTCAAATTTAATTTAATTCAAATTAATTACTCATTAATTAGATGAAATTAATCTCATTTAGATGTTTATTTTTCACCATACGATGGTGATAAAATACTCGAATTAATAAGTTGTGTTATAGGTAAATTAGTTGTAAACTGAATAAGTAAGACAATTTTATTCCTTATTTACTCTATTCCTTATTTACTTAGCTACTTATTGTTATTGTTTTTACTTATTTTTCATTCTATATCGTTATTAACTTCATTTCTATTATCATTTTAACATTAATATTCTTTCAACTTTTATTGTTTCAGATCATAGACATATTAATTTTTTTCATTTTAATTATAAAGAAAGAGTAATTTTCTTTTTGATTATTCAATTACTCCTTTAATCGATTACTTTACTTTACTTTAATCTTTAATCAATTACTCTTTTAATCTCATTGAGGTAAAGCAATTATACTAAATACTCATGATTCCTATGACTATACACATACTCATAATTATACTCATAATTCCCATAATTTCATAATATATTTTCGAAAAATTACTGATTCTAAAAGGAAGAAACAAATATATTTTTACTTTATAGTATTTCATATAAGTTAATAGTTAGTCTAATTAACAATAAAATGATTTAAAAATTGAAATTGATGATATTTCCTCTATTACTCAAAGAAACTCAAAGAAATATGAAGCACGAAAACACTTCAGATACAGGTAATATACTTGAACTTTTTCGTTTTTAAAAAGTAAATTACTGATCGGACCACGACGTTGCAAGGGTATTATTACTTAATTGATCATTACTGTTCATTTGTCTATAAACAGTACTTTGCTAACTATTCCGGAAATTACTATTAAATAAATCAATACCTTTCGATTTCGGTTATTTTTTCGTTATACATTTCGCGCATATCAATTAATTTATTCTCTAATTGAGCGGTTGACCATAATTGATAACCATCAATACCGGTACGTTTAACAACAATAAACGGTTCACAAACAAATCCACCTTCCTATAACTATCATTTGTTTTCAGGAATTTATCCGGAAATAACTCTTACTCTTATCACTATTTCTTTTCTCTCTGATATTTTCTGATTTGATTTTATTTTTTTTTTTGCTTCTCAATGATAAGATAAAAAATGCTACTACCTTTATTTTTGCTGGTCGTAAGTTTGCTGCCGGAATTTGTAATGTTACATCATAGATAACCGGACATCGATGATATGGTGATAATTCAACGGCAATCATGTTAGCTTCACGTGCTAACGCATTAGCACGTACGATTTCACGCTTTAGACGTAGCAAATTTTCTTTAAACATTTTCTCCCTAAAAACCAAAACAAAGTGATTCCATTCGAATTTTATAATTGTCCTTCGAGAAATGATATTGAGACTGACCTATATTGAATCCAGTTGAAGAATTTCGATCTCATGCTAGCCTTTGGATTAGCTGGAAAACCAATTGGCGGAAATTGGCATCCTGATGTACCGCCCATTGGTGTCAAGTATCCAAAACTTGATGTTGGTGTCGAAGGTGTAAAGCTAAAATGTTTCGATTAAATTAAATATACAATTAATTGTCTTTTTAAAATTTAAATTAAACGAAAGCAAGTTAATAAGTTTTGATTGTATATGGACAAAATTTCAATTAAACAATTTTTAATTAGACATAATGAAGTCATGGATAGAGTAACCTTTGAGTAAGTCCTTGAATATACTTCTCAAATGCTTCATATTGTTGCTCCAATGCTGCTTGCTTCTCTTCCTAGAAAACTTGATCGTTTTCGCTTTCTTTTCATTTAAAATACTTTACTTTGAAATTTGAATTTTATTTTAATTAAAAATTTTGCTTTAATTCTTAAGTTTAATTTCTTACGCTCAAGTTTTATTTTTTAAGCTTAAATCTTCCAATTTATTTAAATTAAAAATCTTGCTTTAATTCAAATCTAAATGATAAATCTTCAGAACGACCTGATTATTCAGCGTACATAAAGTTTGATATTATACTTAGATCGAAATTATTTAATTATAAATGTATCGCTCTGTATAAATCAACAGGATTAAACAAGATTAAATTTTAATTTTTAATTATTTCAAATTTTAATTTTTAAATTTCAATTTCTAATTATTTCAAATTTTAACTTTCTTCTCTTATATTTCAAACCGTTGAAGATGAAAAATACAAGCCTCATGTTTCTTCGTAATTTGCTCCATGTATCGATCTACAGCTGTTGTAATTGGATTCGCATTCATACCGGAATTCACCTGAATATCCACAATTTCAATTAAATCAATTAAATTTAATATCGATGTATTTCTATCCAATTTTAATCAATTATTAAATTAACAAATCAATAATTAAATGAACAGATAAGATAAGTTTCTGAATTATAAATAATTATTTAAAATTTTTTATTCCATTTTAAATTTACTTTAAAAGGATAAAATTACAGTCATAAAATGATTATCTCTGAATGAATAATTTTATCGGTACTACTTAAATGAAAGAAATATTCTAATTTACTTTAATTTACTTAAAGTAACATTTAGGTAAAAGTAACATTAACAAAGTAAAGAAAACCTCTTGCCAAGCATCGTAATAATCGAATAGCATTGCATTTGAATCTTCCATAATAGAAGCATTGATATCAATCATTTCTTTTGGACAATTTACTCGAAAGAAATGATTATTACCGATTAGAAGACGATAACCGTTACGGAGACGTGTACGCTCCGTTATTAAACGTCCGTTTACGCAAATCCTAAAAAAATTTATTTGTCAACCTGAATTAAAAGATAGAAGGTGATATCTAGAACCTGAAATATAACTTGAAGCACCTGAACTTGAAGCATAACAAATGATATTGATATGATTTGATATCTTATCGTTTAATCGTTTAATATTCTCTCTAAATTATCCTATAAAATAATTCAAATAGATTTTCACTAAATCTTACTTATAGTTCTCTTCATTAGTGCTGATAAGAAGTTAGTTAATCTGATTCAATTCATATCAATAACTGTTAATTTCACTCTTTCGACACCAATAGAAAATCCCGTTATTTCTGAGAGTACCGAGAAATGCTGATCACAATATAATCGATATACTATAGTTAGACATGAAAATTGAAATTTTTAGTGGAGTAGTACACTGGCTTTGCCTCTTCTAACCAAACTGTTGATTTAGGATTATATATTTCATTTTCTAGTATTATCACTTTTAAAAGTGTGCTAATCCTCCCGGGAAATCACGTAAACTAAATTTACTTTAGTTTATTTGTCATAATAAATTAGCTATAGACAGTATTGATAACAATGATAAACCTGGCTTTATCATCAAGCTGTTCGACGAAAAGTCGTTGTTGATCGTCCTCTTCAACAATTTCCAATAAAGCATGACGATGTTGTACTCCAAGTCCTTGAAGGATAAAATCAACCTTTTCGTCAGGTGCTAGCACACTTTGCTGCTGCTCTGCACTACCAACTATAGCTCGATGCTGTAATTACACCAATTTCATATTTTAAATAAATGATTTATCTCAGATTATCAATTTATGCTCTAACCTTGATCACATCACTCAAATAGGTTAGATTAATGCTAACTGTCTTCACTTTTGTATTCCATGTTATCATCCTTATCAAATGATCCTGATCAGATTTATCATAAACAATTTAGTTGAAATGAATTACATTAATATAATAGACGAGAAGTTCGTTCAATGATGGATCAGCGTTTAAATTAACCAGATAGAATCGATCTTTTTCAACTTTGATACCGGATCCAGCTACCGAAATACCAATCTCAGCTAAATCTTTTTGTCTTTCCTGAAAGTTAACTTCAATTAATTTATCCGCAGAAAGTTCCACTTGTCAATTGTCATTTTCAAAATAAAATTTATTCGTAAATTTTATCGTAAAAAAATTTTCCGATTATGATGATATGATTGAATTGTTAAGTATAAATTACGGATAAAATTCGTAATTTTAAGAAATACTTTAAGAATTAAGTAATACTTTAAAATAGCTTGCGAAATTAACAAATAAAACTTTGATAATTACTCTGTAAACAGTTTCCGTATCTTTCAATCGTTCATCCCACGACTTATTCATTAGCTCTACCAAACGTTCCGATTCTGCTAACCGTTCACGTAATTCTTCCGTTTCCTGTTAATATCAAATTTACTTTAATGATTGTATTTTTCCGATATCGGCTTCATCTTAAATTTAATTTAGTAAACTTTAAGCGTTAGAAATTTTTCAGAACTATTTTCATTCAGAATTAATTCTTACATTTTGTTCTTTAACGGTTCGTGATATCTGTGCGCGTAGCGTTTCCACTTCTTCACGTAATTCACGTATGATCTTAGCATTAGGATCTTCGTTTATTACTGCATGATTTACGATTCTAGTAGCTCTATCAGCATACCTATAAAAGTATAAATCCGTCAAAAAAAGCTATTCCAAAAAAAAAAGATAATGTCATTTTCCAATTTTTAATAACTAATTTTTAATTTTAATTTAATTTAATTTTAATTTGATCCTGTCGAAATGCTAATTTGCTGACCTTAGGGTGGATAAAGTTTCTTCATAATTATCAGCTGCAGGTGATATCGTTGCAATCATTACCGTTCGACTATTTCCACCTAAACTATCCTTTAGCAACCTGGAAAACAAATAACAATGGTCAAAATCAGGCGTAAATAAAATTTTACATAATAATTATTAGAAAACTTCTATTTATGTCAGTTTTTTACAATTAATCTTTTCCGTAATATTTCCGTAATTTCAGTTTTCCGTATATTTTCCGTAATATTTCCGTAATCTGCGTAATTAATCACAATTTCTCATGTCAATGAATAGCGATACAATAAATTCATGATTACAAGAATGAAAGAGTGAGAGGAAGAGAAAAAGCAAACTTTTTGAACATACCAAAATATCTAAAATAATAAAACGGAAATAATTTAAAAAATAAATTTAACAAAATTTTGAAAGAATCCAATAAGATACCATGTTAATACGGAATCTCGATACGGAATAAATTTCGATTTCGACATTCCGTTAGCATGCGACTGTTCCGCTAATGCGGAAATTACCATTCCAAGTGTTGTCAATGACCTGTAATTTATTTGGTTTTAGTAAAAAATTAACAAACTCTTTAATAAACTCATACTTTTTAACTTCATGCTAAGTTATTATTAACAAATATAATCAGGAAGCTTTTTTTCTTTTCAAATAATAAAGATGATAAAAGGAGAAAAAAATTTTTCACAGATACTTGTTAATATTTCCGCCTTCTTCCAATCTTTTCCCAATTGCGCCAGTCTTTTGCGCTCGCTCACTTCCGGCTAAATCAACCAATGATATTTTGCTCATTTTTTCGCCAGTAAACTAAAAATTAAAAAATTCAAAGATTTATTGACATTCGAATATTCATTAAGAATTTCCGGAATTCCCAAAAGAAAAATGTTTTTAACAGGTTTTCATTTGCAAGTAAAAATGAAATTTCCTGATCAACAGAATAAAACAGAAGTAAAAAAACAAGATAAGAGTAATGCTATATGCTACATACACCATTTTCCGTATCCGTAAGAGCTTGCGTAAGACGAATATTGAATACGGCATGTGAACGACTACTTTCCGTATTCATATTTGTCGCAGCAACCGTTCTGGATTTATTTCCCTCTTCCATTAAAGATGCTATTTGCTAGGAAAAGAAAAAAAGGATAAACAGTATCAGATTTCCTCTATTTATAAAATTATCTCCAAAAATGATTTCATTTTTGAATGATTTAATTTTTCATTGAATACTTGATACTTATCGAGTATATACTTATAAAAATTTATTGAGTAAATGAATTTCTCGTTTATTGTTATCATTTCTCAAATTACAATAATTTTATGCAAATTACGAGTGATTGGACAAACTTCAAAAGATGAAACGGCTAGTACAGATAAGCCATCGACCATTGGACCGAGAACTTTATGCTCTCGAACTTTTAAATTCTTATTTGTCCTGGAAAATTAAAATTGAGTAATTAATTTCATTGACAAATGCGCTAATAGCATATTGCAAAAAAAAACGATTACTGAAATTAAAGATTCTCATTAAAGATTACTGAAACAATCTTATCCTTAATAAATAATATTACTTTTACTTCATATACTTTACTTTAACTTCATTTAATGAAATTAATCTTTCCCAAAAAAATATCCATAATTTTTCACAACAATTAATTTTATTTGTATTTATCAATTATAATAAAAAAACTAGCTAAGGAAGGAATAGAATTGATATTTATACTTGAAATATGATAAGAATATCAATAATCCATAAGATTTAGTAAATCATGATTATTTATAATATAATTCAAAATAACTCATCATATCTTCTTATAACTTACTTTTTAGGATCCAAAAGATCGCGCACTTTTTCGTTATAAATTTCCAAATATGAAACTTCTACTTTGAATGATAAATTATCAGATGATAATTCACTAATTTTTTGAAAAATTGAACAGCAAAGACGCGGGATGATTCCGGGATTCTCTGCCGTACCCATCATTGTGTAACTTTTACCTGAACCTGTAAAATAAATGTGCTAATTTATGAATTAATCATTTTTCAATTAATTATTATTCAATATTTAATTATTAATAATCAATTGAAACGCACTAATAATATTATCCGGTAAATTTTTGAGAAGCTTGAGAATTCCCGGAATTCCTGAATGTCAATAAAATAAAAAGATACCGGTTTGTCCATATGCAAATATGCATGCATTATAGCCTGCAAATGCATTGATAAGTACAGCAGAGCCAACTCGTTGAAATACTTCACTTTGATCTGCAAATAAGTCAATTTAAATACTTTTAAATTTAACTGTAAAGTTTGCTGCTGGAATAAAGATAACTGTAAGATATATCATTCAATTTTACACGTAATTTTCCCCGAGAAATTTTACAATCTTTTTGTTATCAAACATATTTTTATCAGCAATCATGAAAAATCCGTTCGATCTTATATTTCCTAATACTTATCATAAGTCTAATCTCATCCATGCTTATCAGTTCTATATAACTAATCATGACAATTCACTCATTCATGCTTATCAATTTTCTTACAGTTCAAAAATCAAAAAAAAAAGGGAAAAACAATTTATTGATTAATTTACTCATTTATTAAGTTATTATATCTATTAATTATTAGTTTATTTCCACAATTTATTAATTAATTTACTCATTTATTAAGTTATTTTATCTATTAATTATTAATTTATTTACTAATCAGATTAATTAATTAATTAACAATATTCGTTAAATTTGGAAAAAAAAAGTTTGGGAAAAAGAAAATTCTTCGAAAACATACCAATAAAATCATGCGCAGTCGAATCGGATGAATTAAAACAATGATCGTATGCAAAATTTTTAGGTTGCTTCCTAAAATATTTTCTATAAAATTAAATTCTGTTTTATAAAAGTTATTTTTGAAATATTTTCATACTTTTGTACTTTTCATACTTTTGTATTTCATACTTTTGCAATCATTTTATACTAATATTTTTATACTTTCATACTTTTCATACTATTTTTCTTTTTTTTTCTGCAATATATCCGTAGTATTTTGAATAAAATAAGAGTATTTTAAAGGATTGAAATTGTTACTGTATATTGTTACTGTATTTATTGTTACTGTATATTGTTACTGTATTTATCGTTACTGTATTTACTCTAAATATATGCAATCAAATAACAAAATCAGTAGTAGTCTTTAATGCTTAATTTTTTTTAATTATGCTAACGAATTTTATATTTTCCTATTCAGCCGTATTTTCATGTACAGTATCAATTTTTGAATATATTTTTCCCATCAATATTTATAACTAAAGGTTAGCTGGATCAGGAAGAAATTGTACCGTAATTACTAAATATCAATTAAAAGTTACTAACCTATTAAAATAAGTATCAGTGAATCAGGTTTCAATCAATCATTATCGAACTAATTAAAATTACTAAATTACATCAAATAATTTTATACTTATTGATTGGATGTCTAATAAATAATTTTATACTTACTCATTGATTGGATGTCTAATAAATAATTTTATACTTGCTCATTGATTGGATGTATAATAAATAATTTTATACTTACTCATTGATTGGATGTCTAAGGATTGTTTGATCATTTGTCATTGATACGATACATTTTGTATTCAAATCTTTCTCTAAAAGAAATGACAAAGAATTATAAATACAATTAATCAGTAACTGAAAGGAATTACAAGTAATTGAGTTAAATTTAACGAAGTAATAATTTTCAATAATTTTTAATACAACTTTTTTTTAAATCTTTTTTCTCCCTTACTCTCTTTTTTTTTCTCATCCAATTGTCCCAACGGAAGGCTAAATTTTTAAGATTTATAGAAATGAATGATTGATAGGAGGAAATATAAAATGGCTATTTAGTTGTTTGCAAGCATAAGTGACAAATGTTGAAGCCTTTTTTTTTCTTTTTTAGAGCGATCATCAATTTTGACCTTTTCCTTTTTTATTTTGGAAAATGCTACCAATTTTGTTGCTATTCACTGATTTAACATTTTCCTCCGCCTCAAATTTCAGTTTACTTTTCTTTGTTAAATATAAATTTCATTCATTCATTTCAATTTCATTCATTTTTTCCTTAGAGAAAGAGGAAATGATCGTTTTGGAATTGTGAGAATTCCCATTATACTTTATGAGACATTATTTAACCTTTTTTTCTTTACCATAAATTCATAAATCAATTCCGATATATTGGAATTGAAATTAGTGGAAGAATTGAATAAATAATTAAAATGAAATTCTAATTAAACATAAATGAATTTTTACTTTATTAGCATTATTTAACCTTCACAAAATTCATAAATCAATTCCGATATATTGCAATTAAAATCATTGAAAGAACTGAATAAATAATTAAAATGAAATTCCAATTAAACATAAATGAATTTTTGACTCTCAGAAATGCTAAAATTTTTTCTTTCATTCATAATTAATCTCACATGAAAATTTGATTTTCTTTTTTTTTTTGCAATAAAAGTAAGAAATAGCATACCTCGTTTATTGAATGGACGAACACGTACAACAACTTTTACTTTTCCTTCTTCGTCACCCTCCATTTCAATTCTAATATTTCAGTAAATATTAATTTATATTCATAATAGTAGCTAACTGACAAAATGATCGAAGAATGATAAACGAATAGTTCAAATGAAATATATGAGGTTTATGAAAAATCACCGGGAGTTTTTTTTTTTCCCTTAATATATCATCAATTTAATAATGCTTACAATTTATTCCTTCCAGCAATTTAATCATTCTAAAAATCTTGAATCAAAAAAAGAATTTTTCTTTTAAATCATGCATTCGTTCCGGTGATTATTAAAATTAAACGAAATATGACGTAATGCTTGAATTTATTTAATTAGCAAATATAAGTTTGGCATGAAAATTATAAAATATTACTTAGAATGGAAGTTGAATAATAGTTAATATGAAAAACAAATGTTAACAGCTAATAAATCAAAATAATCAATTGCCAAAAAAAAAATGGAACGTCGAGCAGATATGATAAAAGATATGATAAAATGATTTACAGATATGATGAAAGAAAATGATAAATATGCAAATGTATAGGGAAGAGAATCTGTGGAACATTCAATATCACGTAAAAATGCGTAAAGTAAATTAAATAACAGCAAAGTAAATTAATAATTTAAACAATGATATAAAGATGATAAGAGAATGACTTATCAACAATAGATTGATAAAAATATATGCTGTTAAAAGAAAAAAGTGATAAGTGATAGTTTGCTCGTATATTTTATCTACCAAGTAAAGCTTCAATAAGTAAATTACATTTATTTCTTTCCGATAAAAAGTTACACTTATTACTTAATAGTATAAAATTCATACAGTAATTGATAAAGTGATAATAGGACAATTCATAGTTAACCAACTTTTTCGCATAATACCTTAATTAACTTTTGCAAAGTACTGAAGTATTTGATCTTTTGTAAGATTTATTGTAAGAAGGAGAATCTGAATAACAAATATCAGTTAACTGATACAGATTTTTCAACAAAGTAATAATTTAAATCAAGTAACGAATCAATTTTGATAGTTTACGCTAGTTTAAGGTTTATCAAGTTCGATAAGTTTTATAATAATTCAGAAATTATTAAGTTAAGATTGGTTCAAAAAATAGTTCCAACTAGAGAGAGCTGAATTAAATTTGAAATGAATTTAAAATTAATACTGAGAAATCGAATTTGAATAATGAAGAGTTCAGATATCTTCTGAGAATTTTCTGATAATATTGTTGCAATAGACTGAACGAGATTCATGATACCAGTTCTTGTTTTTACATTTCATTAATTAATTAATTAATTAATCAATCAATCAATGGAATCAACAATGCCAACGCAATCATTTATTCCTTGATTATCAATTAAAACAATAAATTGATATTTATCATGAATAAATCCAGTTTTTGCTAAACAAACATGCAAATACTTATGATGCTGAAAGTAAAAAATTACTTCAAAAGAAAAACTTTATAGTTAAAAATAAATTAAACAATTTAATTTCTTTGTTTAACAGTTAATTTCTCTTGCAATAATTCTATATTGAATATAAAAAAAAAACAAATTACATTACTTTCTTTCGTCAATCTTTTTTTCTTCACAATTATTTATTTTAATTTAAAATTGGAATAAAACGAGAATGAGAAAGAGAAAAAGAGAGAGACAGAGAGAGAGAGAGAGAGAGAGAGAGAGAGAGAGAGAGAGAGAGAGAGAAAAGAGAGAGAAGGAGAAAAGGTAATAATTTAGTAATGGAAAAAATTTTTGGAAAAAAAAAATCGAGAAAATATTACTTTCAAGCAGAATTATTATTTCCTCTTCAAAATTCCGTTCTCCCCCAAGCATAAACTTTTAGCATAAACTTTTTTGCCTTTTCTCTGTTTTTTTTCCAGCATTCATGCAGCTATTTTGAAAAAATGGACATTTTGAACTTGTCAAAATTGAAATCATCATTTATTTCTTCACCATAAACATGCAAAAAAAAAATTGAAGCAAATTGAAATGACTAAAATTAATGAAGCTATTTGAAATGAAAGAAACTTCTGAAAGATAACGCTATCATCCAACTGAATCATTCATTCATTTATAAATGTAACAATTTCGTTATCATAAACTGCCAATGCGATCAGAAAGAAATTTGCATAATTTTAAAATATATACAATAGCTTTTCTTTTTGTCAACACCACCTGCTAGTAAGTTTTTTTTTAATTAAGCAATCGATAATACTTAAAGTTATTTAAAGTTTATAAGAAATAAGAAAGAATTATTACAAAAAAATTGCAAAATTTTCAATGTGTTAAAATGAATATTATTAAAAGTAATCAATAATATGCATAAGTTAATATCATATTAAGTATAATATATGATAATAATCACTGATATGCAATCTTTATTCTTATAATTTAATAAGTATGATGATAAGTACTAATTTACAATCTTATTCGTTTAATCATATAAGTTATTCACAATGTAGAAAATATAAAAAGTGAAGCAAATTGAAATGGACTGAAATTAACGAAGCCATTTGAAATCAAAGTTCTTGGATTAAACTATTTGAATCTATTGATGATAATAATTACTGATATACAATTTTACAAGTATAATATACTTACTAATATACAATGATATTATTCATCTAATTATATAAGTATGATGATAAATGCTGATATACTAATTTTAAATTCTTATTAATCTTAAATTCTTATTCATATAATCTTATAAGTACATGATAATAATTACTGATAACAACCTTATTCATCTAATCATATAAGTATGATGATTATCACTGATATACAATCTTACATTTTTATTCATATAATCTTATAAGTACATGATAATAATCACTAATATACAATCTTATTTAAATGATTTTAAAAATAATGTCAATTTCTGAAACTTACAGTAAAAAGAGAAAGAAATGTTACAAAAAAGAAAAAAAAATGGATTTATTCGAGAGGAAATAAAAGTTGGAAAAGTAAAAAATGAGATCGCTCATTCGGAAATACTTCAAAATTTTTTCGAATAAAATTTTTCACTGACACTGAATTAAAAGAAATTATTTGAGAAAGGAAATTTATAACATTTCATTTAAAAAAAAAAAAAAGTTTTATAAAAAAAATATTTGCCGGAAGATATGAAATTGTAAGTTAGTTAGTTGAAAATAGATAACTAATAATTACGCTACAATATTAGGAAACTTTAATTTAATCGAAATACAATTTATATTTCTTATAACTTTTAAATGAAATTATAACTTATTAGAAAAACGAAAAGTGAGCGAGGAAAGAGCAATAAATTTTTAAAGTCTCAAATTTTTAGCTTTAAAAAGTTTTTATTCTGATTCAATTTATCATTGATTATGAAAAAGTGTAATAAAAATGAGTTGCAATCATTTTAGAAATTTAAAATTTAATCCGTCTCGAATTTCTCTTCAAATTGTAAATTATTTATGATTGGTTGGATGATCCAATAATTATTATGATTTGTTTTTTTTTTTGTTAATTTTGTGATTGAAATCATAAAACAATTTCGTCTAATTCATTTATTCCATTAATGATTATTATCAGTTCGAATATTATTTGATTAATTAAATCTTTCAACAAATTTTTAATGATTTTTATAAAAATTTTCCATTTTCCCAACAGTTACTGTACAACACCGTACCATAATAAAATTAAATTCAGATTAAAATTTCCGTACTGTAAATAATTATATGAGAATTAATTAATTTTACAATGATAACTAGATGATACTAATTTTTACTTTAGCAATATTATAAAAAATTGAAAAATGAAGCCGGTAAAAGAACTTTGTTGAAATTTGATTTTGATCAAAGTATGAAAATAAATCGATGATATCTGAGTATAGAATTAAATTAAATTTTATCTGATAGCTAATCAATACTTTTATATTTTCTATTATTCATCAAAAATGATGAAATGTAAAGAAAGATGAAATGATAATATTTAAGATTTAAGAGAAACTGCAAGATGATAACAGATAAAAAAAATATGAAAGATCAACTGATAAAGATATTAAAAATTTTTTAGATAAGCTGATAAAATTAAAAGTTGGAAAGTCTTTCCAAAGACTATTAATTAAATTAAAATTTTCCAGCTATTTCGGTAGTTTCTTCTTAAATTTCGCCTTATCTGATCTACTGATGATATGGTATATTTAAAAATTTAAAACAATGATAAGAGTTCTAATCATTTTGCTGATTAATTTTCAATCTGCTCAATTATACCGTTAACTAATTTCTTTTTAGATTAATTCTGATATAACTAGTAAACTATTCGCTAGAAATACGATAGATGTTTCAATGTAAATTTAAAGTTACATTTTAAATTGCATGAATTCAAAAAATGAAAATGCGAATTAAAAGAATCGTTAAATTGATAATCTGAAAAGTAAAAAAATCCAATTTACAGCAGTTAAGAATTTCATTTTCATTGGAATTACAATGTTTACTTTAATTTTTAATTGTAAATGAGTAAAGATCGAATTTTACCTGAACAACAGAAAGAATACTATTAAAGGAATTGAGGAAGGAATTAATCTGATAAAAACTAAAGTTCAAAATAGTGACAGCAATCAGAGTTAACAGTGGATAAACTACTGAGAACTACTGAGAATTATTTATATGAAATATTAAATTTGAACTAACTAATTTAAAGATTGTAATCATTATCAATCGTAGAATGAATGAATAAATAAAATTGCTACGATGAATAAATAATTTAGGAATGTGGAGCAAAAAAAAAGGAAGAGGAGGATGAAAGCTCAATTTCAGCAAGCTTCTCGCCCAATAATCATCTATCCATTCTCAATTTACTAGCTAACAATATCAAATTAGCAGCTTCCTCCAACTTTACTCCATTTGTTAGTGGAAAGTATATCCATCCGTACATGCATTCTATGCCCGATATAGCAGTAGTAATCAAATGATATGATAAGCAATTGAAATATGTCAAAGGTCATCCTTCTCTCATATATATTTATCTATTTGTTATCAGAAAATGTTATCACTAATGCGCTTGCCTTCTTCGTATTTCTTTAGCTAACAATGATGCTATTGAAGTTTATACGTCGTTTCCGGTTTAACTTACTGCAAATAGTAAATTTGAAAAGAAGAGAGAGAGAGAGTGAAAAAGTATTCGGAATGATTAAAACGGAGTGAAACAGTGATAAATTATCCAAAACTTTTTTTTTTCCTCTTGCTTTTTTCAAATGTCAATTGAAGTATATATGAGTAATAATGAAAGGAAAGAGAGAGAGAGAGAGAGGGAGAGGAAGAGAAAAAAAAAGCAAAAGTTATCAATCAATCAGCGTAGATTTGTAAATGATAAAAGACTGATAGGATAAAATTTCAAATTTTTTGCTTATTTCTTTTGCTTATTCCAATTATCATTTCATATAAGCATAATCACTATCTCAAAAATTATTATAAAGATTTCAAGCAAATCACTTTTAAACACATTTTCATTTCATGCGCATTATGCATGCGAAATTGTGACAACCGGTGATTTGATCTGATTATCGAGTAATTTAATCGCGGAGATCCCAAGAGAGATTGATCCATCATTTAAACTCGTATGACAAGTTAAAATTGAAATTTTAATTTTACCAAAATTTATCTTTATTTGCTAACAACTATTATAATTGTTGGTGTAATTTGATATAGGAAGGAAATAAGCAATTTTCGAAATGATAAACAAAATTATTTTACTTTTTCAATCACTAAATTGTTGTTTAATTATTAATTAAAACAAGAATTTCAACTATAGCATATTTGAGTATTTTCGTTATCATTGATAAGATATATGAAAATCAGCGTTATCATCAGCATTATCAATTTGATAAATGAGAATGCATACAATATTTGTATCATATATAAAGCTAAGCCTAGTAGGATATTATTTGAAATTAGCGGTGGTGTCCCTATTATTTGGCAAGACTAGTATTTGGGAAAGCAATTGTTAAACTTCCTGGTAAGGTGTAAATTTGTATCAAATCATAGTTAAGTGGGAGCTAAGGTGGGTATAAGTTGAGATTAGGTTAAAATCTTTGCAAGAGTTTGTATGAAATACTTACAAGTTTGAGAAAAGAGTTTGTTAATTTAGTTTTTCAAAAAAAAAAAATGGAAAGAGTGCAACAATATTGCACAATTTAATTTTTTTATTTTATTATTTCCGTTCAAATCTTTGATAATTATTTAATTGAATTTATATTATTGCAATAAAATTAGAAATTATTAGAAAATATATGGAAGAAATGAAATAATTATCAATGCATGACAATAATTTTATAGATTTTAATGAGAGATTAAGGAATAAAATTATAATTTTTGCTTCTAATATTACTGAGAGAGAGAGAGAGAGAGAGAGCTGAGGAAAGCGGAAATGAAGAAAGTGAGGAGGAAATGGATCACATAGAAGCTGACGAGAAAAATCTTACGGCAAACAAGTTATCAAGTTTAATTATCAACTATTGCGTCAATCATTCTTTTGAAAGAGAAGTGACACAAAAAAAGAGGACAAGTTTTCAGGGAAGGAAAGAGGAACGACAATAAGGCAAAAACTTAATTGGGCTTACTTAAAACTTTATTATTGCCGACTGATTTATGTAAGACTCGTTTAAGCATATAAGTTAACATTATTATCAATGTTATCGTCATTACAGAATCATTTTTATTACCGTTGTCAATTATTAGTATTAATCATTATTATTACTGTTATTGATATCATTATTAGTATCATTGATATTATTACAATTGATATTATTATATTAGACATTATGATTATTATTGATATTATTATTATCATTATTATTTTATTATTACTAATATTATATTAATCATTATTATTCTCATTATTATTTTATTATTTCTGTTATTATTATTAATCATTATTATTACTGTTATTGATATTATTATTATTCTTATTGATATTATTATTGATATTATTATATTAGACATTATCATTATTATTGACATTGTTATTGATATTATTATCATTATTATTTTATTATTACTATTATTATTATTGTTAATTATTAATTATTATTATTATCGTTATACTAATCAATTTTTGAGAATGAAACTAACTAAACAAAAGATGAAAACAAGTTGAGGGAGGTTTCTACCATTTTATTATCAATTCAATCCTCTGTGTAGTAATTTCTCCGATTAGAGAAGTAAGTTAGAATCTAATATCCGGAAAAGCGAAAATGATCCAAGCAAAATCCTTCACAACAAAATTTCTTTCATCATTGCAACTGATATATTGAAAACAAAAAAAAAAGGAAAATGTTAAATATTTTCCGATTCATTTCATAGAAAATTAAAAATGAAAAATAATTGTTATATACCGAATATACCGGTGTATAATACCGGAATATAGACTCGGTCTTTTTTTTGGCCTAAAAAATTATGTCAAAAATGTCCGCAATCAATGCTGCTATGCATAACACAATACAAATGTATATCGATGTTTCTTCCAATCAGAATTTAAGGATGACATCATTTGCCTATGACGAATTTCGATCTAAAAATGAAAATCATATTTGTGATTTTGGATTTTGATACAATCATATTGATCATAATATTCATAATAAGTAAGCCTTTCATAGAATTCATAAGTAAGCTTTTCATAAGATCTTTTGCATATTGTCGGTGATATACTGTTGTAAACAAAAAAAGGAATATTTTCTGATTCATTTTATAAAAATTAAAAAAGGAAAAAATGTTTGTTGTATAATTGTGAATCATTTTAGGATAGAAAGAAAAAAAAATTATATAGTTATAAATCATTTCGATGGTTTGCTTTACAAAAACTTTTTTCCATGATAATTTAAGTATTATTGCATTTCAAAGAATTTTAATTACATGCATTTAAATTTCAAGACTTAATCGTAACTCCAAAATAACATATTAGAATGTTGGTGTCAATTTCGATCGAATAGAAACGACGTTAAATGATTTTAATTTAATGCTAACTTGATAAACTATTGAATAAAAGATTTCAATCACTGATCGATCTATTTGGTGAATCTCTTAGATATCAGAAAATGATTGACTGTAAAATACCAGAGAATGAATGAAGAAAAATCGGATATTAGTTCTATTATTGATATATTTCTGAGTATCAATAAATTTCATCAATCATTGATCAGTTTTGCTTGCTGCTATATCGATTTGTTTTTAATGGGAAGATTTAAAATGGCATTATTTAAAGATTAATGAGGTTTTTACAGGATAAAATGATAGCTCTATTTGATAATAAAGTAATTCTAATTAAAGGAAATTAAATCAAAGCGAGCAAAATAAGTAAAAACGTAAAATGTGAAAGTAAAATAAGTAAGGAGTAGGGAAATGGAAGCTTTCGCATTTAAAGTATGCTTTATCATCATCTGCCCGTCACCTAATGTTATCTTTCGATCAAGCATTTCTTCTGGATGATAAAACAAGGTAATCTAATATACTGTAACTGATATACTAAAATTGATCAAGATACTTTTTCAATCGATCACTTATCCTTTCCGATATTTTCCGATTACTATTGAATTTCCCAAAATGCGCAAAAAATAATTCATAGATAGCAAGTATAGAGGATAAAAAATAAAAAAAAGATAGGAAAGAATTGAATTAACAATTTGATATTTCGTTAATTCAATCCCGAAAATATTCCGGATAATTAAGTGAGAGAAAAAAAAGAATCTAAGAGACCGTATCATCCGGTAAACGGAAGAAATGAATGAAAGGGAACGTGACGAATAAGAAAAAGGCCTATACATAGTTTAAGGCCTAATGGAATGAGGCTACTGCTTCGATGAAGTATGTGCCCTTTGGAACGGATTGATAACTATCAGAATGAGGGAGGCCCCTGCATCACATGAAATGATAATTTCATCCATACATTCCATCAACCTATCTTTTCTCCTCTCTCTCTCTCTCTCTCTCCTATTCCCTTTCCGTTTCATTTTCTATTTAAAATTCTTTCAATTCCTTTACGTTCTAGCTAGAAGCTATTTCCATCATACTTTTTTTCTCACTATGCAATCATTTCCTCACTCTTCAATGTATTCTAATAGGCTTAATTTTTTTTAGAATTTAGAAAATTTCTCGAAGAGTTTGAATAATTACAAATAATCTTTGGCGAAATTCCTTTGGTAATAATTAATTTGCAATCATTTATTTTAATTAATTTTTAATGATAATGATAATTAGTTTAAAAATTTGCAAAATAAAATTAAATTTTACAATTGAAATTTTTGATTTTTATCTTTTTCATTCATTATCATTTTTAATTATTTAGAACTTCATTCATTCATTCATTAATATACTAGAATAATTTTATCAAACATTATATATTATTATTAATTACTAATCCATTATAGCAATCATATACCGTAATGAACTTGTAATCATATGTTATAGTAAATTTATTACAGTAATTATATATCGTAATGAATTTGTAATCATATATTTACAGTAATCAAATATTGCAATGAATACATTTTCTTTTTCCTATTTCAGTCTTCTTCTTTTCAATTCCAGTATTTAGTTATTGTGTAATACGATTTAAAATTTATTATTTAACAGTTGTCGCTGATTGCTATCAATATCACTTCATTTATGTTAGAACGGATTATTTTTTGATGGAAAAAAAAGGAACAGGAAGAGGAGGAGAAAAAAAAGAATTATTAACTTTAAGTTACACTTTAAGCATTCTTTCAATTTTCAGTGATTATATTTTTTAGAAGCGCAAATGAGATGACAAAAGAAATGCACGCGTAGATTATCAATCAAATGAATTCCGTATTTTATAATTTTTTGCTTTTTTTTTAAATTATATAAATTTTACTCTGCACTTTTATTTACATTGACATTTATATTTGAAATTATTCATAATTTCATATCTTCCATTCTTAATTCTCAGATTCATAAAATAGATATTTTAGTTGAAAAAAATTTATTACTCAAATATAATCTCAGAATTTTGATTGCCAAAATTACAAATCATGATCTTGATTATTAAAATTACAAATCAGAGATTAGTTGGGACAGTTGTTGGAACACTTTTGATAAAATATATTAAGAGATAAATGGTTAATTACTAACTGATTAATAGCTTAACTGTATGGTTGAATGTTAGAGGAATGCTATTAACAAACTAATCAACCTGAACAAATGCAACTTTTAAAAAAGAAAATGTATCAGTATTAATGTCCTGGAAGATATAATTATTTATATTTCTCTCTATACGGCTATTTCTCAGAGATGACTTCCATTCATTGTTCATTTTTGGATGAATGAATTAGACTAAAAAAAAAAAATTGGAGCAAAAATAAATGGAATGGAATGAGAAATTTATTAAACAAAAAAAAAAAAAAGAAAAGAGAAACTAAAAATTAAACATTTGACGTTAATCTAACCATTCTAAATAACAAGAATTTTTAAAAAAAAGAAAGTGTTAAAATTAGTCAATTTGAACTAAAACTTCAAACAGAAAGTAACAAGTAGGAAAATTTACACATTTAAAGCAAGAAGTTTTGTCAAAGTTTTTTTTTCCCTCTTCATTTCAGTCTGTCATTGTTAAAAGCTTCTTTGTTAGCTTTTTTTTCCAAAGAAAAAAAGAAGATAGTTACACAAATTTCGTTAGTAAGCAAAAAAAAAAATTCCTCACTCGTTTCACAAGTTTTATCGTTGTTTTTCTGAAAATATTTTACAAATTTTGTTAAACGAAATGAAATGAAATTCAAAAGGCAAAAGAAAGTAACTAATGAATGCTAATTTTTTGCCCTCCAAATATTAGGATTTTTCATTTCATTCAATTTATCTTCTTCTTTCTAAAAACTTTTCCTATCGTCTCGCTTTTTTTCCCACATTTTCCACCTCCATTTACTGATAATTGCATTTGTCACATGGCAAAAGACGCAGTTGAAATTTGCATTCGCAATTTTTTTTTACGTGCAAATTGGCATTTTATGTAATTCCAATGAAATTTTCATTCTGTTTAAACAGAAAAATCAATGAGAATTCGATGGGATATTTTTTCATTTGCTAAATTTCTAAATTTTCAATCAATCAAAAATGTTTGCAAGATAAATTAACTGTAAAGTTGAAAATAATTCAAATAAACCTAAATGTGTGGAGCAAACCTAAATTTAATTCTCATTTTTATAAACTGTATATATTATTCAATAAGCATATGAGTAAGACTTTCGTAGAAAATTCAGAAATCATGTAAAATGTTTGATGATTTACGAAAATTCGGTATTTCAGGATAAATTTGCTAAAAAAAAGGAAAGTAAAAACAGTAATGAAATATTTAAATTCTAAACAGTAATATATAGCAATCAATTTTTATAAAAAGAAAATATTCAAAAATAGTTATCAAATAACTAATGAAAGATTTTGTTCCATTCACGATATTTATTAAGCAAATAAATACAATTGTAATTAAATTATAGATTGAATAATTTTCGAATTTTCTTTATAACTTCCTTTTTTGAGTAAACAGAAAAAGAATGGGGAAAAAAATCATTCCACACTGATCACATATGAATAATTATTCAAATACGCACTTCATAATTTAAATTGATCGAATGAAAAAATCAAAATGTTTAATTAATGCAATTAATGGATAATTTATTAAGAGGGCATGAGTTTAGAATTAAGAGTTAAAGATTATCATTGCTAGAATTAAGGATTAAAGATTATCTTTTAATCAGGTCAAAATGAATAGTTTCTATGAGCATATCGCATAATTCAATAAGCAAAACGGATAACTTTCATTATTATGCTAATCATTTTACTCTTCCTAAATAACTATCTCCATATCAGTTGCTTATCACAATTGATTGAAATGATGAAATGAAGAGATATCAATATTTGTCATTACTTATCGAAATTTTTCCTTATCGCAAAAATTTCATCTAAAGTAAATATAGCTTGATTTGCTTATATCTGGAAAATATTGATGATCGTTTCCGGTATAATCCGGTTTTGATAACTTACTATCATAATTATAAGTCATTAATATATCAACCATGCTATCTGACTATGAATGTTTTTAAGAAAAATGGATAAGGTTTATCATTTTATCATAAGTATACTCATGCAAAATATTGATGATCGTTTCGAGTAGATTTTTGATAACTTATTTTCATAATATAATATATCAACCAGACTATTTGATTCTAAGTTTTTTAGAGAAGTGAATAAGGCAGTCTTTTTTTTTCTTCCAATTTATCATAAGTATATCTATGACTTATCAGAATATTATCAACTTCCTAATACATCGATTTGCTTAATTAAAATTTAATAATAAAAATTTAAATAGCAATAAATTGATAATGAATTTTAAAAATTTTTAAAAATAAAAATATCCATACAATTAATAAAAATGTAAAATGTAATGAAAAGTGAAAAATGACGAAAAAAAAAAAGATGTAATTTTAATAACAATAATAAAAGGAAAAGAGAACCGCTAATGACAGGAATTTTTTGCAAGTGATCAATCAAATAGTGATCGAGCTAGAAATGAAATGAAATATGATAATGAAGATAACGATAACAGATGAGAATGATATGATGGAGAAGAATGGAAAAAAGAATGAAAATAAAAATGAGGCGATGGAAGGAGGTGTAATAAACGATGTCTGATTGCGCCGCTCTTTAAACCGTTCATTTCATTTTCAGTTTTTGTTTTCTTTTATGAAAGCAAATACTTTTTAATCCTTTACTTTCGAAAATGAAATCTATCATTTTTGTTTTGCTAGCACAATTGCATCGATAAATGTTTGTGTATCTATCGTACGTTTAAACAATTAACTTTTGCACTTTAATCGATTACAACTTTCTTGTTTAACTTTTTTACAATTAAAAATTTCTTTTTTAAATATAATAAAATAATTTCATGCATATTTAGTTAATGTGTTATGTTTATTATTTATATTATAAAAAATTATTTGTTGATTATAATATTAGAGAAAGAATGGTTATAATAATCGATATTTTCGATTTTTATTATATCAATAAAAATAGTTTCACAAAATTGCAGTTTGTTTTTTTAATCTATCCTCAAGGTTTTTATATTTTTGCTCATATTATGGAAATTACGATACGCTCGCTTTCAATGAATCAATACTTTATGGAATATTTTTGAATAATATTATAAGGAATACTTTTTTGAAAGTACAAAAGTACTTTTCAGACTGCGATTTCACAATGACAAAAGTTAACTTTGATTTGACAATGACGAAAGTTAACAAAATAATTTGACCCATCATCTTTTTTTTGAATTAAAGTCTATTTCATAGACTATACTATCACTCATCTACCTATTTTCAGGTTTTCCGAAATAATTGTCCCGAGATTGGGAATATTTCCCCACTTAGTATGCTAAAGCGTATATTCTTTATAAGTACGTGCCACAATAACTAACTGCTAACTTTTCGCTTTCTTCGATGGAAACAAATTAACCTTCGAAATCAAAGACCTGAAATTAAAATTAGACGATATTCTCAAATAAAATAAATTGAGAAGTTGTTTAGAATCGTTGCTTCCATTTATTAACAATATAACAAAGCAATGGTTTGAATCATCCATAAATTTTCTTTTTCTCAATTCCATAATTTCTCATTTTTGTTCAATTCAATAATTTCTCAGTTATATCATTATCTTTAGCTATATTTCAACAAACTTCGGAATTCGATTCATACTTCATTAGATGACAAAGATTAACTCACTGAGGGAATTTTAGGATAAAATATAAATGGTTCGTTTTTTGCCCATTCTTTTGATGAATGAAGTTAATAATTGCCCAAAGTAATTATTCATAATTAATTAAAGTAATTAATAGAGTAACTAAAGTAATAAATTAGAAATTAGTAAACTCTTTAGAATGAAAAGTATTTTAAATTATTTACTTCTTTTGAAACATTAATTGTGTCTTTTTGTAATATTAAATAATATTATAACTTTTTAAATGTATAAGTGAATTTTACCGTTTCATTATTTTCAGTAATTTTCTACTTGATTGACTGTTGTTTATCCAGGTAGAATGTGAACTCATTGCAATGCCATAAATTAAGCAATCTGATTTTGAGTTATTTTGTAGAATAAGATTTTTTAATTAAAATGACTGGGTTATCATATTATGAATTTGAATTAGTATATTGTACAGAAATAACCACTTCTAGTAAAATTCTTGATTAAATTACAAAGTTTAACTCGTTTTGCTTAATTTGCTAGAATTTTTTTTTCGAAATTAAAATGTTTTAATCCGATTTCTTACCTTTCCAGCACAATACATAGCGGAAATCAAATTAATAGCCAAAAAACAAAATCAAATTTTAGGTTTATTCCGTAGAACTATAATTTTCCTGAGAGAACATAAACAGGAATGTAATTTAGCAAGAATTCTGGAAATCATGGTACTGCTAACTAACGAAATGTAACAATTACAGGTAAATAAACATTAAGAATATTAATCTTCTGATGAAGTGAAAATACAAAACTTCTTGATATTCGTTTCTGTTAAAAAGGAAACGAGAAATTTGGCATGACAAAAAATCTTGATTTCAATTATAAAATAATATAGAATCAATGATATTACCACTACTACGCCTGAATTATGTGAAATAAAACTAAACGAAACTTCTTGAACTATTTCGGAATTTCATTTAGTACCTTAAATACCTTAATATTAACAGTATGAAGAGGAATGGAAAATAATAGTTCACAAGTTAAAGATTAATATAGAAATTTTATCATATCTGAATATTAAACAAGAAAGTAAACTATAACAAAAAAGACCTATTTGCTAAAGAAACAAAATTACTCTGTCAAAAAATGCTAAACTAATAAGCAATCAATAACAAAATCAATTTAGTATGTTCAAAACAGGCAACTATAATTCAACGAACTAATTAGATGAAAATGAAGTTAGACTACTAAAACAAAATAAGAAAACCAGATAAAGAAATCACTATAGATAATCTTTTTTATTCGTCTCCATCTTTCTTCTTTCTTTTCGTTATTTCATTTCCCTTTCTTTTCATTTTCGCTTGCAATTCTTTCCGCTTTTCTCTTTTTTCTATTTCCTATTATTTTTTCTCTGCCCTGTTTACCTTTTCAATTTCTCCATTCTTTTCACTCTTCGTTTAGGAAAGAAGATTAAAAATACCCGACAATTTATAATATAGAGTATAAAATTGATTAATTCTCGATTTTCTTATCAATTCAAAAGCATTTTAGTTCAAAGATTAGAAACGAACTTTGTTGTACAGTCTCTTTGGTATAATCGAACTGAATCAGATTACCTTGCAAATAACATTTTTGAACGTTCCAAAACAGTTTGAAGTATTACGCAACACATAATTCCTAGTAGAGCGTTCAGTTCTTGTAACAGACATACTGTACTGAATAGTCAAAACAACTCTTTACAATTAGTATCAAATCTTTTTATGAAAATTGGTAACTGAAACTACCAAAAAAAAATATATATATATATATATATATTGCATAGTTAACGCTAATCGCCTTTTTGGTTTTTTTCACTTTCTCTGTTTTCTCTTTTTTTTCTTTTATTTCTGTCTTTTTCCCCTGTCTATTCTCCTTTCCTTCTTGTTTTTAGATACCTTTTTCGCATTTTTGAAAATTCTTTAAAGTCTTTTCTTGACAATAAAATCTTATAAACGACTAAGAAATAAAAGCAAAACAAGTTTAACAAAAATATATTTCAAATATTAATAAACAGATAAAATTTTCCTTGCCGAAGTATGATATTGCCTAAAAATTTTTAAAAATGGGAGATCAAAAAAACCTCGTCAATGACCATTTATATAAAGTTAAAATTGTTTGCAATCATGTTACGGAAATGTGAGAAATCCAAATCGACAAAATTTTATTCCTTCATAGGAAAAGATTCAACATCAAATTCTAAATGAATCAGTTCATATAATTAAAATCAAACAATAATATGATGTATAATATAAAGATTAAAAGTATGAATAATAATAATAATATGAAGAGTATCAGTTAAAAAATTGGTGGAAATTGTATCAGATGACTTTTTGTAGCGATTGCAGGTAGAAGCGATATTACTATGATACTCCTGAAAAACATTAGACAGGAATAAACTAATTAGAAAGCACCCACTTAAAACAAGTATCTTAAAACAAATAACAAGTAAAACAAGAATCAATATTTAATGCAATTCAAAAAAAAAATATTTTACTTACTGGAAATGAAGCAACATCCTCTCTCTCTGCTTCTATTTGCCAGAGCAAGAGTCCTCCACTTGGCATTTCTTTTGATCATCCAATCATCACGAGGAACTGTAGTCATAAGTCTACAAAATGAAGCCCCATTATGACTACAGCTCCCTTAATATAGGCTAGCCTCAGGAGTCATAGATAACTATAGTCATAATTCCATAGAATGGAACTCCACTATAACTACAGTTCCTTTAGTAGAGGCTAGCCTCCGGGAACAGAAATAACTGTAGTCATAATTCTACAGAAAAGAGCTCCATTATGACTACAGTCCCTCTATTAGGAGCTGCTAAAGCCTAAAATATATTAAAATTATTTCATCTACTTTTTTAAGGTAAGTCAATGAATGATCCATCTAAATTTTTTCATAACTCCTACACTCTTCAAACAATACAACCGAAAATTAACTCACCATTCTGCCTATGAATTTTGATGGCGTGGATTCGCCATCCTTTCAAAGTCCCAAATTCTTCCGGAAAAAGTCACACTCTGAAAGTAAAGCCTTATTTTAACTAATTTCAGATGAAACAACATATATGTAGAACAATATCATTGTAACATGAAATTTGCTCTCTCGTTAAATTAAATAAATAATTTTGCCAGCTATATTGTTTCGTATCACTGTGTACAGGACGGATTCTGAAACTGCTAACACCCATCAATGTAGTGTAGTAAGCTTCATTATCCGTGAAGTCGAGATATAAACCACATCATAAACATTTTCTACTAAATCTCCAAAGTTGTTAATGAAACTTGTAGTAGATTTTACAATGAACATTTAATTAAAAAACCTTTTAATCCCTCATGTATCCGTAAAGCAATGGTATCGTCTACGACATCTGCGAAAGATTCTGACGATTCCCGCATATCCATTTGTTCTTCCCAATCGTCCTCACTCTTAATTATCGCACAGTACTGTTTATTTTCTGAAGGTGTCCTGCCCGTGGAGCACCTTCCTTTTTGATTGATCGTCATGGCCAACTCGTTCCATAAATCTTCTAGCATCATCTTTTGCTCTGCTAGAAGAAGGTAACGAGTTGGCTTGCTTCTTTAATCTGAGGCTCGAAAGGTATAAGCTGAAAAATACTGTTAAACAATTCAGCGTTTACGTTTAGTACAGTACACTAGAGAATTTAATTACTAGAGTAATTAAAAATAAGCTCTTACTCCCAAATCTCCACAAACCCTAACTACCTACCGCTCTTGAAAAATTGTATATAAAATATGAATCCAGAAAAAACACCGTTTGTCACGCTGTGAAAAAAATCTTCCAACGCATCAAAATAAGACGGCTCAGAGCTAAATGACTTTTCAGATTGCTAAATGACTTTTCTAAATGACTTTTCAGATTGCTAACGTTTTGCAGATATAGCTTTTCTACTTTTTACTTGTTGCACTCACATTTTCTTACTAGAAAAAAGAATACTATTGTATCAAAAATGTTGTAAGTTTTGAAGTTACTGTTAGACTAAACAAAGTTTTATATGTGTGAAACAGATAAAACACTAATAAAATAAAGTATAGCTATCAATTTAACAAATTTATCATTTTTGCTAATTTATTCCGTATTTATTTTCCGTATCTAATTTATTCCGAATTTATCATCTTTACTGATTTTTTACGTAAGAAATTATGATCTTTACTGATTTATTGCGCAAGAAATTATTCCTCACCCAATTCTTCACAAAAAAAGCTAATCATCTAGGCAGAACGTTTGATATTACGAAACAAAATCACATAGTTTCATGATGGCATGAAATCATGAAAGCGATTTACTTCTAATGCAATAGTGATATAAAAATATATCAATCTGAACATAAGTAATTTCAAGAATAAAGAAACAGTGTAATCACCGTTAAGAAAGAAACGGTAAAGACAATGAACTAACTGTTTCTACATTTTCAAAATTTTTTGCTGAAGTTAAAAAGAAAACCAAAAATTAAACTTTAATTTCATCCTCTTATTTCTAGCAATGAAAAATTATTTGTTGGTTGATTTGTAGATTTGAATTGCATGATTTGAATATTCTGCATGTTAGACGCAAGAATGGGATAAATACTACTGAAGTGATAGTAACAACTATCATTGATTTTAGTTTGGTACTCAAGCTATTTCACTCGTAAAAATTCGAATTAAAGTTTCGAGGATTTTTGTCCTTACTCTCCTATACTACACATAAGAATCGATAAGTGAAAAAATTGCTTTCACGATGATGATTAAAAATATTGATATTCCATTTAAACTGAGTATTTTTGATTATTAGCAGTAAGTTATGGGAATCATTTTCTTCAAATTTCATAACATTCCCGGGAAATTTGAGAAATGGCAACGAGTAAACATCTCACACTTCCCGTCGAATCCTGATCAATTTTTTTTTGATTAGAATGTAATTGCGAAGTTGAGACTAATTAACAAGTTATGATTTCTTGAAAATTAGTGTTCTTTTCAAAGACTTTATCTCTGACGTACACATTTCTAAAAATAAGAATTACATCAATAAATACCAATTATCATTTAAAGTTATCTCAGAATTGGGAAAAACGATTTTCAGCGTGACCGATTTATTTGAATTTTTTTTGAGTGAAATAGCTTAGATTATTTAATGTGGGACTTCTCTATTCTATCCATTGTTTCATGTATAACGCAATAAATTAGATAATTGCTCCTAATTAATTAATTAATTATTGTATATTATATTATTTAACGTGAGGACTATCATTTACTAGTTTTCCAGGTGTATTCATTGTTAATGGTTTTTCTCTTAGAGGAATTTTTTAAGGGTGTAAATGGATGATCGCGATGATGGTATTGGTTCAGAAATAAATACTCCAAGAGATGTGCAACATGCCGACAGATTACATCGTAGCCCAGCCGAGGTGAATTATTTTTTTCAGAAATTGTTTTCATGGTTTGAAGTTTAATTTTGGTGTTTTTTATATCCATTCTGTATTTATTTCTTTATGTAAATGTATTTCTTTTGAGACTGATGAAATGGAATTCATAGTTAATTCATGAAAGGATAGTCATAATTGTTAGAATAAAAGACAGATAAAGAAGCTTAGATGTTGCTGTTGTAATTGCTGAATTTATTACCGTCGTTTGTTAATTGATCAATGATGGAAAAATTTCTACTTTTAAACCATGCAAAGGTATTTATAATTCATCTCATCTCAAACTATATTTATGTTTCAGGAAAATGTGAGTGTAAATAGAGTGGGTGATCCAGTCGCATCATGTCCGTCACGATCGATTTTTCCAGATAGTTCGACACCAATTAGACCGCAGATTCACCAAATTTCTCAGCATATCCAAGAAATGTCTCCAGTTGAAAGAGTTCCATCAGCAAAATGTGTAGAGAATGATACCACAACTATTTTGGACTGTTCGAGTGGTGAAACTAGTGATGTGCTTCCCAGTGATAAGCAGTACACCAAATTAGGTAGCTTCGCTAATATTCGGAATTGTCCTATCAATGCTCTTAATTAGATTTGGACATTATTAATTGAATCTATTTAATTGGTTGTTAAAAAGTTTTTAGATTTGGCTGTAATGCTACGGAACAAACATTTGGAATCTATTGAACTGGAGAAAGAGAATGAGCGGTTGTCACAATTAGTGGAAAAACTTGCAAATGAAAGTGATCGTTTTCAGGAACAGGTAGGAATGTGCAACGTTCACTGGAACGCTTTATCTGTCCGGTTAGATTGAATTGTACGTAAATTTTTCATCAATGTAGTGACAAATAGAGAGTATCAATGTTGAAATTTTAGGTTTCTGCCGCGACAGACAATGCTGCAACTTTGGCCAGGGAAGTAGAAAAATTGAAGGTTAGTACTTCACTGATTAATTGCTCGCCATTCTTGATAATGGAAGTGCCAGGATATTTCATTTTATCCATTTTAACTCTGCTTATTGGAGCACATTTTGAGAGAACAAAAGTAGGAGAAATTAATTAGTGATTAAATTTTATGCTTACATCTTCGAAAATTATGCGTGTATTTTTTTTTAAATTTTCAAAACTCCCAAAAGCGAATTGCAGAAAGCTGCAAAGGAAAATGAAACAAAGTTCACAGAATGCCAACATCAACTGCAAATGGCCGAAAGGAAATTAGCACTTATAGAAAATATTTCGATTGATATAGAAGCAGATAAGGTTACCTGTTTTCTTTTTCAGGATAAAAATAAAGATGATGACTAAAAACTCAATAATCTACATGATTTATCAATTTGTTTCATGTAATTTTGCGACTGAAATCAGATAACAGTAATTCTCTGTTTTATCAGCATTGTAGTAATTTTACAGATGCCTCATGCAGAAACACTAAAAAAGTTGCAAGATGAGAATACGGCAATGCAAAAGAAAATTTCAGAGCTTAAATTCGAACTGGAAATAAAGGAGGTAAGGGATAATACTTACTCGAGGCTTATTTATAAATAGTTAATTCAGTAATATCAAAGAAGTGCTTGTATGTCGAATTTATTATTCTTGAGATTTTGAAGTTATGTGTAGAGATTGCAGTTAACACTTTTTCTCTTCCTAATCTTTTATTTTCATACTTATTTTTGTTACTGCAAAAATTTATGAATGTTGGATTTTAGTTTAAAAAAAAACAAAATTGGTGCTAACACGTAAACATATTACGGGAATCACTATGTCTGGCTGGTATAAAATTTATATGTTTCAAAAATATTTTGCTTAATTTTACTTCTGTTCTTCAGGAGGCAGAAAAAAATGCAGAAATCTGGAGAAAAAAGTATGATGTCGCAGAAATTGACATAGATAGAATTTACCTACTAAACGTTGATTTGGAAAAACAGTTGGAGGATAGACAACTCGAAATTGACGTCTTAAATGAAGAAAAAAAAAGTTACGAAGAGAAATGCAAGAAATTGAAAACTTTATGCGACGAAAATGCTGCAAAATTTGTTGGGTTGCAGAAAGAGCTACTTGTAGTTGAGGATAAGTTTGCACAATTACAAGAACAAAATTCGAAAGTCCTTGACCTAGAGCAGATGGAAACGGAGAGAAAAACTTGGGAAGGCGAACGCGAACGCTTGCAGAAAGAAAAATCAGAGCTCGAAAAACGGATTGAGCAGCTTACACTTACCAATCATGTTAATTATTTTAGATATTTAAAAATTGCATTTATCCGAACTCATATTTTCTGACGCTTTCGATGTATCCAAGTAATGGAAGTGGAAGATTATTCGGGACTTAGTGTTATCTATTTATAGAGACCTGTGCACAAATTTTTTGTAATAAGGTTAATAGCCGTGGTAAGAAACTTTGCCTCGACTGATGAAATAATAAAAATAGTGCGTGAAGGTGGATATCTACTTTAGTCGTCTTTGCTGAGCTTCTGTTGGCTTCCATTTTGTTCAATCATAGTTGAATCAAAAATAAGAAAATTATGTAGAAAGCAATAATTGTCTTCGAAGTTGTTTTTGTTTAAGACATTATTGAGCGAGAAGCAGACATTACTTGAAGCAAACAACAAAGGTCTAAAAGATTTGACCATATGGCAGGAGAAAAATGCGAAACTTGCTTCACAGAATGCACAGCTTGCTGATGAATTAAAGAAATATTTTGATGTGGATTTACGATTAAAAGAATATCTGGATGAGTTAACGAAGAAGGATTCATTGGTTAGTTGTTTTCCAGAAGATATATTTATACTCCTTTGGGAATTATAGCTTCGTGTGTAATTCCCATGACGAAAGGTAAATCACGTCATTTTCAATGAGACTGGAATGCGTGATCATTTGGACAGTGAAAAATTTTTGCAGAAGCTTTTGCTTCATTAGGAAAAGAAAGATTTTTGATCAGTCTGCACAACATTGTCAATATCTTTACATCCAATTTTTTATCAAGTATTACTTTCAGATCAAAGAACTCAACGAAGAAATTTCCAAAAACAAAAATGATCTGAAGAAATTTCGCGACGAAGCTGTTTATTTGAGAACACAGTTGACTGTTGGTTCCTTTTAAATATGTTTTGCTTTCGTTATTTATGCAGAACGAGTTTTAGATGATTATTGATAGAAATGACCCACTGGTGATCTGAAAACTTTCTAAAAAATCACCAATTATCAATTGTATTATATAGACAGGTTGAATAGATTTTGTTTCGTTTAAATGCTAAGCTTTAAATTTAGGAAAAACGAAGAACAAAAGATGAAATTGAAGAAAATTGGGCCTTGGAAAAGAAGAAATTACTCTCCGATTATGAACATTTGAAAGAAGCAGCTGCAAAAAGTAGCATGTTGGAGGTTGGTTTTTGACATATCATATACTGAATTACATTATAGCTGATTTGTAAAGCATAATCCAGCTTCCTGATTTCTATTTTGCAAATTTAAATAATTTGATCTATTAGGAAGTCGGTTTATTTTTGTCGATATTTTTATTTATTTTATGATTATTAGCTTTCTTTTTTCACAGCATCAAATTACAATTGAAAAGCAGAGAAATGATGAATTAATATCACTGTTGGAGAAACGTGAAATAGAACTTAACAACATTCGAAGTCTTGTGGATAAGAAGGAGAAACGCATAGTAAGATTTTTTTTTCTAGGAATACAAAAATATGATTTCTTAAGAAATTAATAATGGATGATAAATAGTATTTAATGACAACATTATAAGAACTTATTGAATATTGATGAATTTTTACTCAATCTTTGCTTTATAATTCATTTCATCATCTCATATTATTTAACAAAGGCTTGGCTTTCTAAATATTTCACGTTTCGCTTAGTTAAGAAAAATTCTAGTCCTAAGTTTCGACTTCTGTGGTTTGAAGTGGAATTTTGGTACGTTCTGCTTTTTAGCCGGTTAACAAATGTATTTCAAATTTTTAAAATTATATGAAGTTTTGTCCGCAAACTACCATTTCCGACCAGAAATAGCCGATATAATTAGCAAATGATGCTAATTAAAACTATAGTTCCTCATCTTCAGCTTTTTAAATCGGTATTTCAGTTGTTTATATTGATATTTCATTGTTTATATTGATATTTTCCGAATTAGGAGGATAATCTATAATATAATGGGAGAAAAGATAAATGAAAATGAAGGAAAGCAGAAGTATAGAATAAGCTATTACCCAATGTTACCTACTGACTTCGGTGCTTTTGATTTCAAATTTAAAGCTCATCTATGTTTCCTTGGTGTTAAAATGAATTGCTAATTGATTCGATTTATATATAGGAAGATTTGATGGAAGAAAAAGTTGACTTGAAAAATGAAAATATACATTTAAAGACTGTGGTGGATGAAGTCAAAACGGAATATAATGTTTTCCGGGTTTGTCCTTTTTCTTTGAATCAAGATTATTACTCTAAATATCCTCATTTAATAATCGGTGGCCACTCTCTGTGAAATGAAAATTAATCAGACCTATATCTTCCACAGCATTTTTTGTGTATCCTATATTGATTTCTAGAATCAAGCTGAAGTTCAATATCAGTTGGAAACTGCTCACCTAAATCATATAATTGAGGAGAAAGATGAACGTCTGGAACGTTTGCATACGCGGATTGCTTTGTTTGAGTCTTATCCCGGTATTCCGTTTTTTGCACTTCTCTTTGCGCTATGTTCACCTAGCTTCAATTAAATACGATATTTCTTTTTTATTCGAATTATTAGAGTTTTTTATTTTTCATTATTAATTTTTTCTCCATCTGCAGGACAGAGTAACACTTTTTTTTCTTGTCCAACCAATACAAGTAGTTACGCAGATATTACTATATGGGATGCGCTTCCTGCTACCATACGTTCGCAGTTATATGAATTGAAAGAAGTAAAGATTTGAGTTTGCTTACAAGTCCAAGTTTCAATAGCGAAGTAATTATTTTTAATTTTGTAGAAAGCTGACATTACATTTTATGTCTTTTCATATTAATGGTTTATAGTCCAATATTTTAGAAATATCAAGATCTCAATGCTCTTGTGTCTCGAATGATGTCAGATCCACCAGTAAAGAAATATGCCACTATTACAAAGGTATAAATTTTTTGAGATTTACTTCAAAGTGTTTTTTAGAGAAAAAGGAATTTTGTTAGGACTTTAATGTTTCAGGTTTTATTTTTTTATGAAACAGTCAAATGACTCCGAAAAATTCTTATTTATTCCTAAAATGTTTACTGTTAGATCATGGAGAACAAGTCAACAGACTGCTGTGGCTTAGCTTCACTTGCGGAGCTATCACATTCAGAATTAAGTGATTCACGTCTAACAGTATGCGAAGCTGGATCAAGCATGGAATCATCATCAGAAAGCTTAACTAATACACTGCACTCGGAAGTAATAAGTGAAACAAGAGATGCATTATTCTTACTGCTCGAGTCCGTTCGTCATGCGGAGGTTTTTGGACCTTTTGAATTTTTTTCAATACTTCTTGTGAAATTTGCGAAGAATAAAGTCTCTAATCTAGATCAAATTACTATTCACTCCAGATTCGTGGTAAACTTAGTCCCAACATACAACAATTATTGGAACATCTTCTAACTGATGTTCAGGGAGGCAATAAATCAGTGAAACAGATTAATGGATCGGTAAGTTACATTATTTAAAGAAATAAAACTTTTTTATGGTCACCAAGATGTTCTGTCGTGATCCTGTTATTCATTGCAGATGTTTTTTAGATGTAGCGCGGCAGCACGCCTGAAACGGCGATGTCGACGTACCAAAAGCTTTATGTTATCAGTCATGAAAGCTTTTTATTAATTCAAATATGGATACCTCATCTTCATTCTCCTATTAGTGATAGTTCTATTTCGATATTTTTAAAGCTTTTAGAATATATATTATGTGATACTTTGAAAGCGCTTGATTATTACTATTCCCTACCACAGTGAGGTATCCAGATTGGATCCTGTGAAAATTTTTTATCCTTATAATCGATCATACCAATTATTCACAGCGAAACAGTGTAAATAATGATCCTTTTTATTTCAAAGATAATTCATTCTAGGTTGGTCGTTTTTTTGCGAATTTGGATTTGGCACTACGAAAGACACTTTCCGCATCGGATGACAACAGAGTTAAATGTGAAAAGCTAGAGAAATTGTGTACTGAGGTTAGTTCCTCTTTATTTCCTTTATTGTATTTAAATTATAAAAATGTTAATCTGACTGGCAGTGTTTCAGTACAGTTTTAACTTTATCAAAATCATTTCAAAATATATTTTTATGCTATTTCCCATCCTTAATTGAAGTGAGTTTCATATTATCTGTTAATACTTAGTACTTAAATATCTAGTTTGCGAGACTTTATTGACCAGACAAATTTCAGATGACTGCTGACCTCCATAATGTTCGGGATGAACTACGCGTTGCCCTGAATAAATGCTTGATGTGTGAAACTAACATTGACAACTTAAAACTGCGGGTCAGGTACGTGTGGTGGTTACATTTTCAAAGTGTACTTCAACTGAAAACATTAGAAACTTTGGAACTTTATTTCAATTGTACTATCGAGATTATTTCTTCTCACTGAAAAAAAAATGCTATTATTTAATGTTTCCTAGTTTCTACTACACTTATAATTTTTGAACAGATGCGGTTGTTTTAAATAAGAATCATGATACTCTGAGTTATTGCGGAAAATATAAATCCTTTCACAGATGCAACATAGTTTTAGAAATGGAGATCAAAACTGTGCTGAATTACGTGAGAAATTGAAGCGAGCTTTTGAAGAAATTGATGATTTAACCAAGCAAAAAGATGACCTTACTATTGCTCTAAGCGAAGCGAAAGTAATGTTAAAACGTAAAACAGATTTGGGTTTACAAGCGGCGGACACCATCAAGGTTGATTATAAATAAATTTAATAGTACTGAGACAATTTTATTACCTTCATTTATTTCTTCATTTAACAATGAATGGTACAGCACATAGCGATTATTTTCTTAAATTTATAATTCATCATACTATTCCGTTCAATCTTATACTGGTTAGATTGAACAATTGCCTTAATTGAACTTTCAAAAATTGGTTTCTGGTACTATTACACACATTACAGCCTTATTATAGTGCATAAAAGAGGAGCTGCAAGAAAGCAAAAAATTTGAAGACCAGATGAATGAACGTTTGCGTCAATTGTGTAGGGAAAAAGAAAAAATGAAGCAACTCTTAAGCAAACGGGATCTTGATGTTGTTAAACTCCAGTATCGCCTTGCTGAAAGTACTAATGAATGTAAGAATCATGCTTTTCTTTAAATTTGATGGTGATCATCTTGAAATTTACCCAGTCGATTGGATTTACTAGTTGTTTGTTTTTAGATACAGTGACAGCATCTGAATTGCAACATGCCGAAAATAAAATAGATGAATTGCAAAAATGGAATGAACATTTGAAAAAAAAGTATAATAAGCGAGAAGGTTTCCTTAAAGAAATGGAAACAATTTTTCGAGCTATGAAGGTTCGTTGCGATGGACTAGAAGAAAGTATTCAAATGCAACAAGTGAGCAATCGACTCTAATTTTTCCTTCAACTTTTCATTAAAATATGGAAAGTCATATGAAATTGAAGTTTTTCGATTCTTGTTAAAATTCTATAACTTCACCGTTTATTTCATTGATACTTTTCTCACTCATAGAATTGGCTTTTTTGCATGTTTTTATAAGAAAAAATTTTTCCAATGCCTAATTTATTCGCCTTATTCTGAAAATAGAACTCGATTCTTTCATAATACTTTATAACTACTTTTGATTTTAACAAATCTATTTATTGTGGAGTTCAACGAATTTCGATGTGAAATAAATTTTCAGAATATAATTGAGAAGCTAAAAAAGGTTCTTCTGAAATTGGGCTTAAATTGGAATAATCTGCGTTTGGCCAACGGCAAAAGAGTTAGTGGGAGCAGTTCAGTAAAATTGGTAAGAAAATCTAGGAGGCACATGCGGCTATCTTATTTAAGTCGACTGAAGTTGGCAAAGATTGCGTTGCGTCTTGAAAAGGTTATATTCTTTTAACCCGACAAATAATAATGGTTTTATGTATGATTATTTTCGTATTAATAAAAAATTAGTTATAATCGACACAGAATTACGCGTTTGTGTTTGAGATGCAACAGTGTTACGTGAACTTGTTTTTGCAATCATAATATTAGTTTGAAATAAGGATATTCTCTAGGATGCTGCCAAAATAAAAGAGCTGGAGAGATATCGAGACAGTGATATTGTGGATATTCCATCCTGGATCGATCTCAACACTGTTTCAGTATCATCTGCTGACAGTCCTGATCACGGGATACAGAATACTGGTGTTATTGCTAGTCAAGCAAATCACGCCGTTTCTGAAAAGGGTTTCGGTATATTGTAACTCATTTGCCACTGATTTATGCCGGTTTGACTTTTTATTTTTATGTTATTAATGTATTTTTGTAGCCGTTGCAAAGTGGATTCTTGCTGTGACATAAACAAAAATTTAATGCAATAAAATGATATTTTTTAGAGTAATTTCAGTAATAGATAGTCCTTTAGTCTTTACCAAAAATTTTACAAAAAATCTACTTCACCAAAATTATTAAAAATTAGTTGATCTCATGTTTTACTGCATAAAATAATCAAATCATGTATGATATATAACGTTATGTATGTTCCCTTTATCGCTATAAAATAGTCATGTCTTGTATCTCCTCATAGATTCACAACATAAGAAATGTTATATGTGGCTTAATTTCTTTTTTCAATTTGTAAGTTTTTTTCTGCATTTCCTTGTAATACTATGCGATATAAGGTGGTATTTTCGGAACGAAAAAGAACAGAAATGCCAATTTCTGAATAAACTGCATGATATTTTACAACATTAGGTAAACTGACATTTCATTTGTCAAGTTTCATTTCAAATTCATTGTATTTTCAAATGGATTCATATAGCTTTATTATCCTGTTTTCCATATATTGCTTTAATTTACATTTTCGTTTTATGTTTTTGAAGTCATCTCGAAATCTTCATACTTAAGAAAGGCAGGTGATATTTTGCTGTAGTTTACTATTATCATTATTTACATTCCATATTCCTTTAAAATTTGTATATTATTTTCATTTTCTGAGAAATTGTTCGTGATGGTTGTGAGTGATATCATTTTGATGGCCTAAAAGACAATGTAGAATTTGATCGGCATTTTGACTTTATACATCACTGTGTTTCTTTTCGCTATCTTTATCGGTAAACAAGAACTGGATTTCATCAGCTAAATATCAATGTGATATATAACATTTAAAAATTGTTCCTAGCGGTTTAAGGAATATTTCTTCGAAAGCTTATAGTTTCGCTATGGGCTGTACTTTATTGCCGCTATAATTTAATAATTGCTTTACAGTTCTGCTTTTGATTATCTGATTTATTTGACATCTGAGAGAATCTCTTTCATTTTATATTACCATTTTGTTTTTCTTACCTAATAATAAAAGATTATTTATAATATTTTCCATCTAATTGGACAGCAAGAAGATAGTTTAAAACATCATACAATTTTTTTGACTCACCGTTATCAGTTTATCCGATATAATGCATGATGAAAAATGTATGCGTGTATGTGAATGCATTTTGCGGAATCACGAACTAATGCAGTTTGAAGTTTAAAGTTTTTGAAGTTTTTTTTTTTAAGATTATTTGCGCCCTTAACGCTTGATCAGTAGACTCACAGCTGAAGTATAGCTGGAGAAATATAAGCAAGAATTAGTGAATGATAAGTTCCAACAAAATTTTTATCAATGAGAGAATTGCATATTAAAGCAACGATATTATTGATATGGAGGCTATTGTTTTTTTTTACATTTTGAAATAATAAAATCGGAGCTTTTACTGACAAATTTGAAAAAAAAAACGCTACTTTTTTGACGATTTAACTAAATATTAATCGGTATAAAACTGTACGAATAACTAATGATAGATGGATTTTATAAAATAATAAAACTTCGCTGTTTCAAACCTATAATTTTCCCTAACTTATCAATGTATAAGCACTCATTTTGAATTTATTTATTAATTTCTATTACTTTATTTGATATTTCAAGTGAATCTATCGAATATTTGAGTTCAGAATTTTATTTTTATTTGTGATAAATCATTTGCTATAAATAGATATTGTAAACAAAATTTTTACGCTGAGAAACTTTGTAAACATAGAGGACTAGGCACAAATCCACTCATTACCTTATAATTCAAGTGAAATATATTTGGATAAAATCATAACTGATTGAAATTAAATGGCTATCACAAACGATACATTAATGATATATCACTGATTACACGATATAAATATTCTATTAGAATTTTTTAAGAAGTTAAAAACTTAGCGAAACCTCATTAGCTAAATAACACTTAGGGTATTGTCCGTCTAAGAAGATATTATGATATAATAATTACTTTTTCTATTTAAATCATAAAGTATTTTGTTTTTTCGAAATTTGCTAGAATGTTTTACATCTTTTCACTGCAATAAATATCTTCAGTGAAGAACAACAACAACAACAACAATGACGAAATTAAGTATTACTACTTTTCTTCTGGTCAGTTTGTTTTTTTTTCTACTATGACTTGAGTGAACCATTTTAATCATTTCTTTAAAATATATAGAAAGAATCAAAAAATGCTATAATTCCTAACTGAACCTAACTGAACACTCATGTCTTTGTATTCTTGATATTTTTTTCAAATAAAAGTCATGTTGTTTTGATTGGTATGGCTTAAAATGAAACTATTAAATTTTATTTCCTTATCAATCTTATTCATGCTTCAATTTTCAGATTATCATCCTAGTAGAAGAAATCAATGCCATCTGTATGTTAACCTTTTTTTTTCTCTTCATTTTTATTTTTCATTTTCTAAAAATTTTTATTTCAATCAATCAAATATAATTAATTGAAAAGATTTTTTTCTACTCCTTTTTGTGAATTGCATTTTAATTTTAAATTCAATTTTAATGAAGTAATTTTTTTCGGCCGAAGCTCAAGTGATTGTTGCGGCAAAGCAGTTTGTTGCTTTGGTATATGTGCCAAAAAATGTGATGTGAAGAGACGTCCAGACTGTAAGTTCGAAATATTTTCAGTTTATGATTTAGTTTTTGATTAGGTGCAAGTTTTTTTAGCAAGCTTTAGCTTCTGTTCTAGATTATAAGCTCAATTTATGTCCTAATTGACTTGTTTATTATTGTTTTCACCATACTTTATTATAGATTAAATGTCTTCCAGTAATTTCAGGTGGAAGAAATAAGGACTGCACGAGATACGAACGCTGTAAAAAACGTCGCAAACAGCACAAACAACGTTCTACTACACCATCATCAAATGAAGGACAGCACGCTATTTATCCTGAATGAGCAAAAAGAATTCTCATACCCTATCAATTTCATTTTAATATTTTAATAAACTAATTTGCTGATAAAATATTTGCATATCATTCACCGCGGCACATCGACATACCGCGGTACATCGACATAATCGACTCAAAATAATACTTTTTTTTTGTTCTTCGCTCTTACTTTTCCACCATAAATAGTTTTAAAAATTTCATTTCTTAAAAATCTTTATGAATTTCCAGTTTTTTCTATAATACTGCAAGAAGGTTGCATGGAAGATTTAACACATTTTTCTCAATAAATTACTCAGTTGATATAATAAGCGTTTAGGTTATTTAACAATTGGTCAATTTGGTCATTCAAAACAACATTGTATTAAGTAGCCATACTCAAGTAATGCATTGAAAATTTTTATTTGCAAAATACTAACATTATTAGTCTCTCAGGTTTAATACAAAATAACAGTACATTCGAAATATATGAGCGAATATTTGCTCGTATATTTGCAAGTTTGCAAGTTTATTGTGTAAACAACTGAAGCATTCATTGGTCAACTTTTCATAGTTGAAAATAATCTGAAGCAAATAAGATTGAATTCATTCTTTTTTTTTACACTTTAGTCTTAAACAAAAAAAAAAATTAGTCTAGAGGAAGTGCAAGGCTGATTTTTGTGTAAAGCAAATAAAAATCAACATGATAACTTAAATTTCAATTTAATCATCATATGAATGAAAAGTTTCAGAAGAGATGATATAAATTCAAAGCAGTATAAAAAAGCACAAATGGCTAAAATTACTCATTGATATTTTATAATTTTATTTGCACGGTATGTTTATTGCTCATTCTTCAAATCATTTCAAGAGCTATTTGAGATTACTTTATTAAAAAATAATTAATTTCACTTGAAATCGCAGTCTAAATGAAGTTCTGTTAATAAAAGATATGGGAATAATTAATTTAGTTTAAAATTATAATTATTAATTTGATTATAATTTAACACCGAAATATCTTCTTTGTTTTTTTTTTCGCAATTAAGAATAAAACAGCCTCAGGTTGTAAAAGTAAAAGTAAAGTAATGTGAAATTTTTGGGAATTTTTTTCAAGAAGACAAAAATATTTTCAGAAAATGTCTTACCCAAAAGTAATTACCTTCCCCGCAATTAACAAATCAGTCGTTCGACGTTTACTGCTTCGTAACAAAACAAAAACGGATTTTGCTGTAAAAGTGAGGCAAAGTTTTACAAACATAAACAATTGTTAAATTATTTTATCATTGTTACAACGAAATACCAATAATAGGAAATGAAATTTAACATAAGCTTCAATAGAAAAATTAAACTGAAATCAAAATGAAAAAAATTATGAGTTTCTCGTCGTTTCTATCACGCAACACGTACGTGTAATCTAAATTACTCGAAACGTTCCTAAATTTGCATTCTGTTGAAATATCAATGATATTATAATGATTTCATTTGATTTAATTTTTCCGTTGAAATCATACCGTCTTTAATTACTGCATAGCTATTTATATGAAAATTTAATGATTCAAGTATGGAAATTTTGAAATGATTGATTATTGAAAAATTATTTCATTTAAATGTGGTAGATCATTATAAAATCATTATAAAAGTTAGGATTATGAAAATATGGAACCAAATAGAAGTGAAATAGAAAGTATCAAAGTTTTTTTATTAATATTAATATTACACTGATTACAGTTAAAACTTTAATTAAGAAAAATTCTAATTAGAATGATTAGTTAGTGATTTTTTTATTTGTTTGTTTTATTTTATGCTTTACAGAAAGCTTTTTCAATTTTATTTGTATTTACAAGAAATTTTTAAAGTTTACAGAGAACCTTGAAGTTAGCAAATTGTTGCGAATTGAATTCTTTCTTTTTAATTCTTAAAATTTAATTCTTAAATTTTCTGGAAAATTCTAATTTCTTCATTAATGTACATTATTCGTTGACATACTTAAGTTTTCAACAAATTTGACACGTTATCCATTCTCACATACGTGTAAATGAATTGACGTATGATGAAGGAACAATTTGAAGAAAGTTGAAAAACCAGTTTAACCAAAAGTATTAAATCTATTTTGTTTGATTTCGTTGTCTGAGCTTGAGATTGATAATTCTCAGGAATTACTTAATTTAAACTCTTGAAATCTCTATTTCATTTGTAGCTGAGAACAAATAGTCCAGGATTGGTGATGGAACCGGCACAGGGATTTCTTCTAGCCGGACAAATTCAACCAATTTCCCTCCGTCTTGATGGTACTCATAAAGCATCGGTAAGTGGTGCTTCTAGCTATAGCTAACAAATACGAGTAATTAGTTTTGATTTAAAACTTTGAAATTATTAGATTGCTAAAATGCCTTTATTCCGCCTTTCAGCTTTCATCTTAAAGCAATTTATTTAAGCAGTTATATCAGCAATTCGTACTAGCACTGATAACTTGTTATATTCTTATCAGTTATTAGTTATTAGCTCATTACATATCTATTTAAAGTAATCGTACACCATTACTCACATTTAATCTTGTAAATTCGAACTTACATTATCAGTAGTTTAGCTGCTCTGAAATGCAAGATGAAGCAATCAATCCCTAAGTTATCTTATCTTGAAATGATCATCATATCACTATTGCTCTCACATATCGTTTTGTAAATAAGAAATTCATAACTTCAATAAAATTGAAGCTAGCTGAAAGAACGATCATTTAGCTTGATCCTTTTATTTTTTAAAACTTATTTTCCTGGAACTTATCAGAAACGATCGATAGAAATTTATTGTCGTCCGGTGGATAAGAGAACGGAGGCTGAGTGTCGCCGTTGGTTTTTGACACCAATTGAAATAAGCGAATCGACAAATCAACTTGCACAAACATTGCAAATCAAGACAAGTACCGGTTTTACACCTCTTGAGGTAACAACAAGAAATTCCCAAACTGATATGCCTTATCAGTTTTTTTCTCTGATACCTTATCAGCCTTATCAGCAAGAAAATATTCTTCATATGATAATTTGTAAAAAAACAAAGCTATTTCAAAAAGTGCTAACTCATTAGTTCCAATTAAACAATGCTTGATAATAATACTCAGTTCAGGTTAAATTCAACTTTATTTCTCTACAATTCATGTTTACATGATAATAAAGCTATTTTTGCAGTATCATGCTCAAAGAAAAAACTACTTTAATTTTTTTATTAAATTTTACTTTAAATTTAAAATTTTAATTTTTACTTTATTACTGTTTTTGTATTAGCTGAATTTTAACTAGCTTCTTTATTAGCCAAAAGAATATAAAGGATAAGTATAAAAGTATAAAAATGCGTTTCATATTTTATTCTATACTTTCGGTGATAAAATTTGATTTCCATTTTCCTAGCTTATCATTATTATCTTCCAGACAATCCTGGATCTTCCATGCCTAGCGATTGCCGTTCAAGCGGAGCAACGTCCCACGCATATGACCAATGATTCGGATACAATTACTGCTCGTCAAATTGATAGTGGTCAGGTTATGAAAGTTATGAAATTCTTTTAAGCGATAACAATCGATCATTGTTGGATTAATATTTGTAAGAAAAGATTCTTTGATCATCTATCTAATCGATTGACAATTGAACTGAAATTAATTTCAAATGAACTTAATTAAAGAATATTACTAAAATTATAATTTGGTAAAAGGTAACTTTTAGGTACAACAACTGCTTGTGTGATATCAGAAACAGAGTTATTAGGAATGCTTCCACCGGATTGGGTACTGAATACAGCACAAGGAATTGATGGAAACGGTTGGGATGGGAGTATTTTATCATGGTCACGTCCTACATGTGCATGGCTTGAGAAATTCTTCGATTCAATCTTTCCACCGGATGAAAAACAGGAAATAGTTGCACCTTGTGGAGCAAACCGATAAATTCAACTGATATTCTAAGTAAAATTCCGGAAAATTTAAATTCAAATATCAATCTGTGCATAAATTTTAAACACTTATTTCATGTGATATTTTGCATCAAAATGAAATTAGCACACTTTTTCATAGAATGAGAATTGGTTTAGGTATAACTTTGAGAATGAGAATAGTTTAGGTATAACTTTTGATAAGATTTCCTAGCTAGAAAAGTCATATGTGATGTGTTTACTGTAAGCTTAACAGTAATTACAAACTTTTCATTGTAAAATATTTTTTTGTAAATAACTACGAAGCATTATGATTGCTAGAATTATTCGTATGATCCGTTTGGCTATGAAGTTACAAGTCAGTAATTATCATAAATTTGAAGAGTTATCCCCTGATATCTCCTGTAACAATCTTGGAATATCTCAGAGAAGCTAAAATTAATGGAAACAAATTTCACGATTACAATATTTGTGTACAACATAAATTGATTAATTGATTACATTGATTAATTAATAAATTGATTGTATATTGACAAAGTATATTGATTGATTAATAAATTGATTTCATGAAATTCATGACAACCTTTTCATGACATTTGAAGTGTTTTATAATCATTTCACTCTCTTCATCATAATTGACCACACGGAGATGATTAATAGTTTACCACAGAATACCGAATATGTTCAACTTTTACTGTACTTCGATTGATTTACTCATCACTGATTTAACCGAAGAATTATTCATTCACCTTTCTTACGTTCATCGATTCAAATCCATCAATTCTCATCTGATCTCATCGATAATCTCATATGCAACAATCAGGTCATCACAATTAATGATGAAATCGTATTAAATGACCTGAATTTACTCGTTCACAAATTCTTTTATTCCTATTTTCTCTTCCTACCTTTCAACTCATTTTTACAATCTTTTTATTATCGCACCTCTCTCTTTATTTATTAATTTGATCAATAGCTATCAATCAATAGTTATCCTTATCATTCTTGCTAATTTTCGCTTTATCTTTCTCAATCAATTTATTACTTTCAATCTTCTCTGTGCCACTTTTTTAAAATGTAAATTATAGAATATGGCATTTCATCAAAGTTTGCTTTCAAATAGGTTAGTAGGTCAACTTATTTACATTAGAATATTGATATTGTTATATTTCCATCAATATTATATGTTATAACAAGGAATCTAAAATAAATAAATTATTAATTAATGAAGATTGATAGTGTCAAGTAATAGCGTTTGTGATGTATCTTCTTGTGAATTCAATTTATCAATATAACCTATCGATCCATACTTCAAATTTTTTACAACTTAACTTTTATAATATATCATTTGGAATGGATTCATTGCTACTTTCATTGTTTATTATTTATTCAACATTGTTTATTATTTATTAAAAGTAAGCTATAAATCTGGCGATATTTAGTAAAATATTTATAGCTTACTTTTAGTTTTCAAATAATTTTTGTTATTGCGAAATCCATTTCAAACTAAAATTTTGATAGCGCCAAGTGATAGCGTTCGTGATGTATCTTCCTGTGAGAAATGAATTCAATTTATCGATAACCTAAAGAAATATGAATTCAATTTATCGATAATCTATCAATCCATATTTCAAATTTTTTACATTTATCAACAAATACATTGCTGGGCACTCCTCTCTGCTACCGGTTGATCGATTTCTCCAGGATTTTCTCTGGGGTACAACGAACGATGTGTTGTTCTGTTCGATTTATACTTTTATTTTCAATCGCCATCATACCTAAAACAGATGATATATTGAATTATCATGTTTTACTTCAGGAAACTATATACTCTATATATCTATATATAGAATGGTACTTTGGAAACGTTGAGAGAAGAGTGAAATGCTGTAATCATTACCACAATACTGATAATAATCACTTGATACTATCAAATCAATTAGTATCAATGAGCGAGAAGCAATGATAAGAGAGATGCTTTCATTGCATTTTGGCCACAATTGAATTTTCCACTTAAATTAAATTGATCAGCAGCCAGTGGTTGACATTAAGCTGATTTATATTTAGCTATCATACAATTGCTTGACTTTTCTCCGTTATTTTTCAGTTACGTTCAATAATTTTTAAGATTAAAATATCAAGTCTCAGTGATAAACACCTTTTTGACCTTTCACCTTTCTCATACTTAATAGCTTTTTTAAAGCAATAATGCCATTTAACTTTTACATAAAATTTAGGATAATGGAACTATTTGAATTGAGTAGTGGATAATGATGATTTTATTAGCTTTTAATATTTTCTCATCATTTTTTGGTACTTTCTTTGCTATATTAGTAGTCGTATCCTTGAGACTGAACGCTTACGTCTGGATAATCTCTAGTTACATGTTGGATTATCTCTGCTCATGTAAATAGGATTGAAAGTGTTTCTCACATTTATGACATTGTTGATTACCATTTGTCGTCAGTTCGAGCAATTCTTTATGTTTCTAATATCTTCTTCCGTTGTTGATGTTTCATTTTATTTTTCTCATTGTTTTATTATCAATTCGAAAATTTTCGTATGTTTCTAATTTAGTCATAATAAAAGTTTTTCCCAAAGGAAATATTTTCATTTGTTTTTTCGACAAAACATTAATACTTTGATATTCTTTACAGGACAAAATGAATGAAGAGATTTCTTTGAAAGACTTGAAAGCGCTTCTAGACGATAATGACATAGATTTAAGTATGCGCCAGCTAGTATCCATCCCAGTAAAGTCTTTGGTAAGCTTTTCATTATAGAAGTTCATTATTTAGTGCTCAATTTTGTGTCCTGAGCCAAATTATTATTGTCTTGAGAACATGAAATTTGATTATTTTTTACCTCTTTATATATCACGGTATATTATATTTGCACTTTAATTGCAGAGTAAAATCCCGCGTGCTACACACCTCGATTTTTCGAACAATTTAATAACGTCGATTCCAACAGATTTCTGCTTGTTAACTCATATCACCAAGTTAGATCTCAGCAACAATCACATCACCTATTTGCCAGAAGAATTCGGCAAACTGATCAATCTCGTTCATCTCGATCTTTACAAAAATGAAATTGAAGTAATATAGCTTGTTTTAATAAATTGTTGAGGTTCTACGCCAACTTTGTTTCTTCAGTTTGGATAGATCAACGTATAATTTGAATATCCTGGTAATTTAATTTTTTTTTCGAGAATGGTTTAGAGCAGAATTGAGATTATTGATATTGAGGAAACGAGCGGTAATATTTTAGGAGCTTCCTCTGTCTTTCGGTGAATTGGTTTCACTAAAATGGTTGGACCTAAAGGGCAATCCTTTGGGATTCGAACTTTCCCAAGCAGCAGGAGATTGTTTGGATGCAAAAGGCTGCAAAATGGCTGCTTTGAACGTTGTACGTTTCATGCATAATCGATCCGTCAAGCAGCATCAGCTTCTTGAAAAACAAAAGTCTATCAAAAAACGTATATTCATTTCTCTTCTTTAAGTGTTAGCATTATTATTACTAATGATTCTGGTCCATAGTTATAATTATTTCTGATTGAACTGTTTTTAATGTTTAAAGATGAAAGTGTAACACCCATTATTGACATATTTAAAGAGGAATAATAGTGTTTCAGTTTTCTAAAGCGCAAGAATTAATTTTAATAGTCAAATTGCTATGAGAATTTAGGAACAAAAAGAATAGTACATTTGAAAGTAGAAGAAGTTATCGTACTTGAAAATTCACCGAAGGAAATGTATGATCTAGTTTTTTTAGAATTCGAGGATAGCGATGGAGTCGTTCATGGTTTAACTGTACAAAAAGAAAAAACGAAGAAAAAGAAAAATAAGTACCGAGATCTGGCTTATGAACGTTTGGAGCCAACCGTTGAACATGTTCAACAAAATGGTAATTTCATTATTTGTTCAGATTATCATACTACATTGCTGAATATAAGATTTGTTTTCTGTTTTATGATTTTTTTTACAGCAGTTTCTTTGTTGAACATCTTATTGGTTGTTGAAAGCCTTGAAAGAGAACTTTTTGATGTCGCAAAATACAAATTATGCATGTCAAAATGTGAACAGTCGTTTTTCTTAAACTCTGATATTCATTCGATTTTAGGACCTCGGATTGTACCGAGAAAGAACGAAAAATCAAATCATGAAATGAAAAAAAAGGGAAAGCGCAAATCGAATAATGGCCAGTTCTTTTTTTTCTTTTCAAATATTTGTCCATAAGCTCTTTTTTCACCGGTTGCTTATCTTAAAATTCTATTGCTTAAAAATACAATAGAGGATCAAGCACCAATTTCTGAAACATCCGAAGTATTTGCTGGATAAATATTTAATGATCTTTCTTTCTTATGTGCTTCGCACAAAACAGCAGATCAAACTACACCACTACCTGCCATGCGGTAATCGAAGTTGTTAAAGAACAATAACTTATTGGTTTAGTGATTTCGAATATTGTTACTGAATTCATGAAGTTTATTTGGGAGTGTAAACATTTTCTGGTCTTTTAGTTCTTTCCTTTATGTGGAGAATTCTTACCCTTTTGTTCGTTTTTACGTTGGTTATATCGGTACTTGCTGTTTTTGCGGTAGTGAGCATCTGTATTGGTGAACCGCGGCTTTGGTTATCGTCATCTAAACCGTTTTGTGAGGATCTGCAAACAATAATGAACAAACATTCAGTGGGTTTAGATTTTATACTTTTTTATAAATTTGCGACATAAGTTTTTCTTTGTCCATTTTTGTCGTTCATTGCTCCCAAATATTACTAATCGTTTTTCAGTTTCCATCAACAATTCCTGGCAACTTCTTCCTTTCAATCACATCGTTATTGAAATCATATTTTGATGCTGTTAGTGGAATTTGGAAAGAGTTTGAGCAGAATTATTATCTGCTCGCTTATATTAAAGATTCTTATCAGTTGCTTCACATGAAATTGGTCTCAGTGGGATTATTAATGCATGGCTATGCAATGTACAAGGTATATTTTCGTTTCTTAATCACTGATCTGATTTCAGGTACTTTTTTTAATTCTTTGATAATCAAGTTATCAAACATTTTCCAAACATTTTATTTTGTGCATGTACCGAAGGAATATTAATACTGTATTCTATGAAGGTAAGATTTGCTTTTCAGCGCCAAAAAAACATTGAGTAGTTTGCCACTCGTTTCGGGTACGGCTGATTTTTACTTGCGTTAGCTTACAATTTTCTAGGATTCAAAATTAGGCGTTTCGAAAACTTTCTTCCAAGTTTTCTTTCTTATAGTACGAGAATTTCATTGCTTTTTACAATGCACATTTTGCGGATGCTGTCAATAATGCAGCGAAGAATATATGGCTTTTATTGAGGATAATTGGCTTGATGACCGCTGATTTATTGATGTTTCTTGTTGGTAAGCCTAGTTATAAGGTTTTTTTCTTCAAGTAAGCAGTATTTCAAGTACAAGTAAAAGTAAAGGTTATTTTGGTTAATGTTTAGCAGGATCCTATTCCAATTGCTTGTTTGCAATCGAATTTTATCAGCAAAAATTGTTGTTAATCTTTTATGAATTGACTTTATTTCGACAATCTCAGCTGTAGAACATTGTGTTAATTAAGTCCATATGACGAGAGCTTCTGGATCTGCACCACTGAATGGATTTGCCATGATGATTATTTATGATATCATGACACAATAAACAGTTTTAAGTTTATGCTTGCAGGTGAAGGTTTCTTCTTCATTTCATCGGTTGTTGAAACGATATTTACATATGCATACAGAGGTGATCAATTGGTAGAAGTATTGCAGAATTGGTGGAACAAGGTGAAATAGAACGATAATAAATCTTTTGTTTTTTTCAATTGAAATGGTGTTTTTTCCTCTCAGGTTTTGCGGGTATTATATTGCGTACTATATAACAATAACATATATAGTGAACGCTTATTTTCAACTAAAACATACTGCGAAAATGTTACTGTTAAGGTGTCTTTATATATTTTTATATATTGGAGATTGTTTCATTTTCTACTTATATAATACATTGTTGCATAACCTGGAAAGTTATTTTATTTTATATATAGACAACGTAAAGAGAGATTCAGTAGTCTAAAATCACTGATATATTTTACGTATTGATTTATATCACTAATTTGCTTTGTATACAACGTTAGTTAAATTGAAGTTTGCTAATTGAAAAGTTGAAACAAGTTATTGTCTGTTGATGAATTGAAGTATATAGGTTGTTTTACATTTATTATTAGGACATCTTTTACATCATAGATTTTCGAGAATATTTCGAAAATAGCAATGTCAGTGTCTTTTGAAATGACAGCTTGTTTTTTGTTGTACAACAGAGTACCAATCAATGTGGTACCTGAAACTAAAAACAAATAAATTTATGGAATCTTATTAGGAAGACTATTAGACACATACTAATCTCAGCTGAATTTTAGATTTCGACTTTTGTAAATGGGAAAAGATCAGCACAGTTTTTGAACTCGCTTTCTTTTATAGTAATGTGGATTTAATCCATCTTTAAAATGTTATCGATTCTTTTTTAGTGCATTGTTTGCGTTCTTGCTGCACTATTTCCCAGATTTTTGACATTGGTTTTTCAAGAATGCCAGTTTTCCACAGTGGACGGGTTTTTTTCTCGTTTAGAGTCTTTCCTAGCTATCATTGAGGAAATGCTAATCCTTCATTGCTGCAATCTGGAGCTTACGTTTGTTTTTCCCATCTTTACTGCCAGCAATGCTGGGATTCCGTAAACAAGAGATTGGGATGGAATGTTTAAGGAATTAGGAGAGAGAGATGAGCATGTTATTCATTTCATCATAGCATCTTGTTTTCTTCAATAAAAAAACTGTTGTTGTACATAGTTTATTTTTAGCGATGATTTTCGCATTGTAATATTCACAATGAGATAAACAGCAGAATGGAACGTGGAAGAAATGTAAAACCGAATTATCCTTTAAGCCACAGAAAATATCATTAAACAATAACAAATATGTCCGATTCAATAGAATAAATATTCAATAAATGTCAAAATTCGAAAGATTAGATTGAAATGGAAATTCGTTTCCATTCTTTTCATTAATTATAAAAAAATAAGCACACTAGCAATGCATTTGGGACAATCAAGACGTTAGAAATTTAAATTTGTAATTACAAAATGCTGTTTGAGTTCATAAACTGATAAACGCCTTAGTGCTTGTTCACGTCATCATTATTTTGCAGAAAATAAAATTTAGAGTAGCTTTGTTTCACCCCAAAAAAAGCTTTGTTTTACCATTGTTTTCAACAGATGGAGTCACTGACAACTTTATTAATATTACCTGAATGGAATTAAATCATTGCACAACTGAGCAAGTAGAAGAATGATGAGTTTAAAGAAAAGACTCTTGAAAATTTATACAATTTGAACAGCTTTATTGCAAAAATGCGAGGAAAGAGTTCACGGGAATAGATGCAGTATCTCAGGTAAAAATGAGTTTCTTTGCACGGTTCAAAAAAAGACAAGCTATGTCAACAACACGGTGAATACTGTTTAATAGAAACGTTAAACAAGAAAAAGTGATTTGAGACCTTCTCAATTCAAAATAAGACGGATTTCACGAAGTATAAGAGAATAATTTATAAGCATGACCATCTGAAGTATGGCATATTTGTCTTTTACAAAAAGGAAGAAAAAAATGATTTGCAAATCATTTTGATTTTGTTACCAACCGGAAAGATTGTATATACATTTGGACAATAATAAATGGACAGTATGCCATAAGAGAACAAATTTTATAATTTTAAGCCGATTATTTAGACCGTCATTTTCCAGATATATAAAAAAAGAACTTGGTTTTTTGGAAAATTGGAATGCATAAAAATGGGACTCATGAGATAAATTTCAAATTTCATAATCACCAAAAAATGCTAGTAAAGAGGAAGAAACGATAGCAGTAAGGCCAACTTGTAAAGTTAGAATTTAATAATTTTAACTGCTAATTCCGCCAATGGAGTCTAATATATGCATAGAATTTCTTAAGTTCATTTCATCTGGAGTGGATATTTTCTCCGTTTTATCTGCGTCTAAAGAAACCTGAAAAATAATTCCGTGAAATCCATACGAATTACGAATTATAGTGTTCTTTCTAAAGCTCACTTAAAATAAAATTAGAATTTCATTCTAGAAGAGATGCTGTTTATTAAGTAATCAAAAAATTTTCCAATTCAAATTTCAAAATAAAATTTATAAAAAACATACAATATCTCCAAAATAGCCATTGAGCCTTTCCATCATTGCTGCAAATGCGTTCTTCAGCATATTATGATATTCAATTTGATCTTCACCAATAACCGCCTCATTTGCTTCTAAAGCTTCCGCGCAAACCGATACAAGGCATCTGCAAAAGATAAAAATTCCCGTTTTAATTTAATCTGTTTGAAATTCGGATTTCCAATTAGTTAATTCAAATAAGTTCAAATTTTGACTACAGATTTTCAAAATATTATTGTAACCAGGATATAAAAAGAAACCTAAAAAGCAGCTAACCGCACAAAAAACAACGCCATAAAATTACAGCGCTTTATATCAAGTTAGAAAAATTTTATGATACCTGAAAGCACCAGCCAATTTTTCAATACCACTAGGACCATAAAGAATTTTCTGCATTGGTGCTGTAAATGCTTCTGCATAGGCGAGAGGACCAACATTCACCTGAAAAGAGACAGTGAAACTGAATTCTGAATAAAAGATTTGAAAATTTAAAATAAACGATATGATTGACAAAGTTCCGCTTTATATAAATAGTAAAATTTTTTCATAAAAAATCTGATTTTCAATTCCTGAAGATATGATGAACTCTTCATCTCTCAATATGAACTGAGAAGGGTGAGCGAAAGCTAACAGTCGGCTGTACAGCGCCTTGTAACAGAAGCTGCAATCCTTTGACATCCAAACGCCTTGTTGGCTCGCCGGTAGCTGATGCTGCCTCCAAAGTCCGACGCAATTGTTTTGATTTGAATATCAATTTATCACATGCTAATTCCAATGGTGACAAAAATGTTTCATATTGGTTCACAACAAGCGAACGGCGTCTTGTATTTGGAAAACTATCTTCCACTAAAATTTTACAATCTTTAATGATTTTAAAAGAAGAAAAGGTTTACCGATCTTCCTTCTTCTATCTGAATGTCTCCAAATATGAGAAGTAAATGATGATAGAGTAAGACAAAATGAGTTTAAAATACATAAAATTGAGATTTTGCAACCTTTACAAACGTCACAGAGAGAAAGAAAACTTTCACCTGTGATAAAAATACGTTTAAGTGCTTGTCGAGCAACTTGCGGTGCATCTGCTGCTATCTTTTCATCAATCACTGATACTTCATAAAAGAAATCTCGGATATTTGTATGAGCTTCGTAACTACTCGCATCGCAGCCGTTCATGCACGGTTCGACATGCATCATCTGTACGTATGCCACCGATTCTTCTAATTTGGCTTCATCAATCTGCACGCAAATATTTTTGATTTATTTTGTTGTTTACGGGAGTAGTATAAAGTGAAAAATTTTCTTCAAATTTTTTAAATACTTTGAAATGTACAACTGAGATACAAAAACATAAAGGATATTTATACTAGATATTTTACATAATTTTGGAAATGATATCACCAATAACTGTAAGAAAGTTGTTTAATAAAAATACCTTTCAAAATTATACCAACAGCATAATTAATATTATTTAGAACGTGGGATTTTTCTGTGTGAATTACCAGCCACAGCATAATATCGTAAAAGATGTAAAAATTTGCACCTCTCTTCCTGTGATAATTTGTACTCGGTCATGGCCAACAACACAACGGCAAGAATCTGTCATGCGCTCACAAGCTTCTGCTAATGAAGTATGACCTACTTCACGATAAATCCATTCTGTACCATGTTGTTCTCTGAAATTTAAATTAACAAGTATACAATGTCATCAAAGTACATTCACACGACATAAGACAGAACGTTGAACTTACTTCACTCTACACATATAAAAAACAATCTTGAACCTAAAACTGTAATAGAATCTCAAATTCTATTATTCATAATGACTTTAAAGAAGTGGAAATGACTTTAAGTAATAAATATATTAAAGTAGTACCCAAAATGTTTGAATCCATAGAAAAGTACTTTAAAATATGTTCCAAGATGACGTTTGCCACTGACTTTCATTTGATCCGCTAAAGTGTATGCCTGTTGCAACTCGGCATATATATTAACCAACGCCTAAAAAAAATATGTTAGGTTTCTGAAAAAATGAAACATTATTGATTAAGAGAGTTGACTGGAATTTTCTTTTTTTGAAACGAAAAATGAACTTACCCGATAATTTTTCTGTTGTTCGTACATTGGAATTGCGAGACGGCAAACTGGCCCCACTGCTTCATATCTTTCAGCCATAACTAACGTTTGAACCAACTTTTCTATTTTTGTGGTGAAAGTATCCTTAAAACTATTAGTCAAGAAATTGAAAATTTTGTGGATTTTCTTCAGCCAGAACATTTGTTGTAAATTTTATAGCTTACCAAAGTGAATCCTGCTTGTTGTATAATTTCTGAATCTGTATCATTCACAATTTCTTCCTTGGCTATTGTATCGTTGATGGAAGCCAATAAATCCCAGTCGATTTTTGCATGTCCTAATTTCATCAAACGTATGAGATAAAATGTATTCGTCCAGTTATTTAAATAAATATTTGATATACCAAAAATTTTTTAATTTTTAATTATATAGAGTATGTGCTAAACGGTAATCTACATGATAATCGTGATCAATCATCTTTTTCATAATCACCAGAATGAATGTGTGAGTAGAATTAACTGAATGCTTATGTGCCGGAAATCCAGTGGGGTAGCAGAAATAAATTTTGTAAGCTGAACAATTTTAACTATTTCACTCAACTGTCAAAAATTTTTCTCATCTCAAAACACAAAAATTATGTAAATTATAGAAACCGTTAATAGCAAGCTCTCGACCGATAATAGCAATGACATGAGCTTCACAAACAGCTGCTTCGGAGAACCAACGTTCACGAATATGTGCTTCAGCAAGCGTTTCAAACCAAGCACTTCTTAATGCTGCTGATCCTCGATAGCTATCAGCTAACTGTACATGCAAATCCGCTAATCGAATCTATAAAAAAATAATTGCAAAAATTTCGACTTTTATGCAAAGAAAAAAGTTTTTTCAGTGAATTATTAAATGTGATCTGTTTAATTTCATTCTAGAGCGTTAGAGAGAACTCTCAGAATAGTAAAGTATTGAACCCATTTTACGAGTTAAAATAAACGAGAAAAAATGAAAAAACCACTGTTTGCGAATTTTAATGAAAACGGATAGCAATTGTAAATGATGCATCTGAAGAAAACAAACTGCACAGAAAACGTACAGGATCATCAACAGCTTTCGCAAGAGCACTGGTAGCTGAAAGAACACCACGCAATTGCTGAAGTAATTCCTAAAATAAACAAAAATATGTAAAAAAGCAATGAAATAAGCATCCATACTAAAGACTTCAGATAAGAAAAGAAATACTTCTCCATATTTTTCTACTTCAATTACTTTAAAATTACTTTAAAAAAATGCTTAAAAAAAACGCACTTCTACCCCTCGCTCAAAATATGTTAATCTGGTACCAGGCACCGGTTTGATTAACATTTCCAAAATTTTTAATCCGTGTTCGAAACGACTTCTACTGGTTAGAGGAACCTTCCTTCCAAGCAGCCTGAAACAGAAATTTTAAACGTTATCCAAAATCTTCAGTGAAAATCAAACCGGTTTATTAATGTCCAAGCATTTTCAATTAAATCAGAAGTATTGATTGAAACACAATAGCAAAAATATTTATCCAAAACGATAATGTTATTATGATTACTACGATTCCTGATTTCCCTAAAAATCATCTCAAAATGTGTTTGATACTCCAAAAAACGGATCTAAATTGCTTTTGTCATTGACATATTTGAGAGATAATGTGACCAACCTTGCTAAAGCGACGCCGGTCTGAGAACCAGGTCGACCAAGCCGTTGAACATCGAAGATTTTTGGGGATTTTGTTACATTCAAATTGGCCATAGGAAGGCGTACTGCAACGTTTATTAAAAATATAAAAAGTTTTCAAAGAAAATTCTTGAATTTCCGGTAAATCAAGAAATCTCTATGTGCTCATAAACAAATAAATCATTTATAATCGAATCAGAAAGAATAATATTGTTGAAATTCATAAAGAAGACAAGTTATTTCAAACAATCTTGAAGTGATTGAAAAATATGTGGTTTCAAGGTACGTAATCAGTAGATAATTACATATGTAAAAAATATGTAATTATCAAGCTTTCACAAGGCTTATAATATTTTTATGACCGATTCCGATAACCTGTCTTCGAAGTGCAATCGTAGCCATTTCTAAGAATCAAATGTAAAAGTGCTGCGGCGGCACTTTGTATTTTCGGAAGTCGACTGTTCATCTGGAGCAAAAGTGATTCGATCAACAGAGCTAAGCCATCCAGAGGACCACTTTGGAAAAGTTGAATGCGGAACTATAACTATGAGATTTATTCTCTTTTTATTTCAATTTTTCACTCATAAGCATTATTTAAATGCTACTTCCATATATACTCCAGCTACATTTATGTGTACAAAAGTTCTTCAGGTTTAAGATTTTAAAACACTGCAAGGGAAAAAATGTATTCCGATTTTTCTAAAATTATTATTAGCAATGTTATATTAGGCTTTTCAATAAGATAATTCACGCAAAACAAAAACAATGAATACTTACTATCATGAGATCATGTCAATGCTTTTCAAATCATTAACAACCAGGTGAGAACTTACCAAACCAACGAAAACAGCAAGTGCAGCGAGGGCGTGATGTCGTACAGCTTCTGGCCAGTAATCGTTCAGCAGTGATAATAATAGACGAAGCAGATGATAAAAACTTTTATTTCCTTCAGGATTTGTCGAATTTTTAATGATACTCTTAAACGATTATCATTTCAAACAGCAATGTAGAAAAATTATTGCATCAATATAGTTTATTTTAGTTAAAAAAGCTGAAAGTTAATACGAATGTAAGGATGACAATGAGTTATTTTTACTTTCGCTAATACTTTACTGATTTACGAAACATATTCCATAAATAAGTTACAATGAAATATTAATATGGAAATTTCTTGTTTAAAAATTATGATACAAAAGAGTTCAAATAATAGTAATTAACTACTGAAGAAAAAAACTTACCGAAACATGTTGAGCTAAAACTTGCACGGTTTCTAAAACAATCAAAGCTATCTCTTGCGTCAGATTCGATTCTTGCAACACGCTGAATGGAGCTGCATCCTCTATGTCAGCTTCAGTGCATGATTTTGCGAATAATGGATCTAAAATAAATGAATACGCGGTTTATGAAGAGATCTCCTGATCTTGTTTTGATCTAATCTACAGTATACAGCAATTCCATTTTGATTCCATATAAGAAATAAAATCTAGGAATTTTCTAGCTTGACCTGGAAATGAAATACCCGTACAGAACTATATTCATAAATAAAAGTTAAAGATCATTTAAACTGGTAAATAAATAAGTAAAATAAAATAAAATGAAAATGCATGAATATTGACCGGTTCCCAAAGAACCAAAACCACTTGATGCTGACGTTCGACTATCTGCTGTGGTAGAATTAGTACCCAGAGTTCCGGCGGATGAGCCAGAATGTGGCAGAATCACCAGTGTTTTTCGTGTACCTCGAATTCTGCAAAATCCACACTCTACTTTAATTATCCAATCATTTTCAAAAGCAAACTTCTAAATTTTGCGAACGAATCACAAGAAAATACCATCACAGAAGAAATATGCCTAAGAGAGGATTTATTTTTTAAAGAAACACTTTAAATTTTGATATACGTCTACCCATATCACCGTAATGAGCAAAGTAGTGTCCGACTATGTAATAGAAAGTTACATTTCTTAAACCTCAAAGACTGACTTATTAGATGTCCGTTGCATAGTGTGATTTTTGCCGTGATATCTAAAAAAATCGAGAGCAATACGTAATAAGTAGATGAAACTATTCAGCGAACCATTTGATTCACACCGAGATACCATTGCAGCCAGGATTTTACGTGGCAGGAAATGCAATAAATAAAGGGTACACAACATCAGATCTCGTGATTCGCTCTGAAAAATTAAAAGTTAATCTGCTGCAAAAAATCACACAATGCGGATTTGCAAACAGTAAAACATAAGTTCGAATTTCATTTGGGAATCAAAAAGCGTCGTTGTAGTAGGAACATTGATACACTGTCATTCCAATGAAAAAAATTGAAAAATTGCTAAAAGAGAAAATAATACAGAAGATAAAAATCGTTTATCCCTTTTAGTTAGGTAATTTATTGTCAATTAATTAATTAGTGACGAAATTAGTAAAAATTTATTAAACTTGAATACTTCACAAGAAAATCCAACAACTTATCCCCAATTAAAAATAATTAATTCCTTTCAATAAATTTTAAAATCTATCACTAGAAATATTTGAAACATAAGGCACTGCAATAAGCACGATAAAACAGAAGGAAACATACTCGATCTAGCTTTTCCATCAAACCGGCAATATGAGGTACCGATGAATGAGGGCTAACTTTTTCAGTATAAGATTGATGCGTGGAAACACTTCTCATAGAGCACCCCATTCTATATAGCAGTCCCTGTGATGGTAAGGATGATGATCTATCTGAAAACGAAACTCAATAGATTAAGGAAGATACGTAAGAAAATAAAAAAATCTTTTTTACAAATCCTATATCCTTCTTAAACTGATTAGCTGTCAGCAAAACCTGCTGTCTCATAAGAAATTTGTAAATGATTGAATATGCATCTTAAAATAAAGCAAAAAGTAACTACAACGCAAGCGAAAGAGTTATAAAAAATCAAACCAATTTTTGAGCCAATTATATCTTTATTTCAGGAACAAAAAGAAAACGAAAGCATTCGGAAATATTAAATAAAAATTTTGAATGAAGTGTTCCTACCAGCAGTAGTAAGACCGGTGGGTGAGAAGCTTTGTGGATCTGTTTTAGCAGCTGATTCAAATTCTGCCACATTATCAAGTACTATACTGATCAAGGGAGAATATAATGTAGCAATACAGCTTTGAGCACTCTAAAAGATGTGCTGATGTTCAAAACTCAAAAAATATACAGTCTTTCCAGTTATTAAAAATTTATTCAATCTTATTGTTAAAGATTCTTATAATTTTAACTACTTCCTTTGATTATTATAAACAGTACTTTTAAACATATATTTCAATTTACTATTCAGTTATAGCTAACGCTAATTTTAGGTGTAAAACAAAATAATATATTTCTTACTTTCTTTTCGTACTAAAATAAAAAATATATGAAAAAACAATACACAAAACTGATTTAAACTATAGTATGCATAATAATATGAAAGACATAAATTTTAGAACTAAAAACCGACACAAAACACAGTTTACAGAATAAAAATTATATGAATTTACTTACAGTATCTGTATACCGTTTGTCACTAGCGTGTTTTGCAAACAAATTTCTCAACAGTGCAACCACTTTTCGCCGATAATCACGTGGCTCCCGAAGTGATGCATCTAATTCTTGATACAGCAAACCAACCGGAAAATGATGCTTACAATAAGAAGTGGAGAGAACAAATTCATCCGAATACCGGCTATCTGCAAGTCAATTTGAAAAAGTATAGTCTCAAATGCAAAAAAAATAACTACGAAAAACTGTATGCAATAAAAGAATAATAATACATAATTAAATAAATCTACGATTTCTCTTTGAATTTTGGTAATTTTAAACACCTCGAGACAAAACTCAATACATTTTTCAAATAGTCATACAGAGATTTTTCAATTATTGAACAGAAAAGCGCATTTCTCTTTTACTTAATTCAAATATCAATGAATTTCATTGGAGTTAATTACTAATTGGACTAGGACTAGAGTAATCAACCGTATAAAGAAATATATGAAAATCAGTTTGTGCAGTAAAAAATTTCTTAAAGATAGACTTACAACAACTAACGTCATTCCCACTGCCACTGTTTATCGGAGGCGAAAAAAACTTCGAAAATAAATTGGTAAACAGACTGCTGGCATTAGAGTTCGAAACTATAAAGAAAATGAATTGAATTCTTCAATCGACAAAAATACTAAAGCATACTAAAGAGAATCAATGAGATATTTGCTCGCTTTCGAAATTTTTGCTTTCTATTACTTAAATTTCATGACTTTTTTGGATGAGCAATTAGCCTAAATAAGCTTGCTTCTAGATTATAGAATTGTTCAACTACCAATTCAACATGGCAAAAAGATACTTACAAATGCTATCTGTACTTAGTGTGCTGTTCTTCCTGAAGATATTTCCGGAAGCATCACACATTAGAGGCAAGCATAATGGTATCCAGTGCTCATGACTGCTAATTATATGCAAAAATTCCAATTTATAATTGAGCATAGTCTGCAAACAGAATTATTAACATAAATTTTTGTATATCCTGAGTTTAGCAACTTTTGTTTTAATTTTCAACCGATTAAACACGGTAAATAAATTGCATAAAAAATTCTCATCTTAATAGTGGCGCAACTATATACCATGCAGAAAAACGAAATTTCATATATACCGTCACAACATCTGTCCGAACAATTTTTACCAGTCTAAGCTCATCTAAAATGAAATAAGACTTCTCCTAATCAACTTATTTCATCACATGATATGTCTAAATTGTATGAGCCTAACTGATTTGAAAAACAGACATACCCTTGAGCAACTTTCATCCATACTTTCAACCGCGCGATGTATCCAGGAAAATACAGATCCACGATTCATAAAACTCAAGCAGTACTGAAATGTTTTAGTTTGTAAAAATCTTACTTAATTTAATCACAATTTGAATAATATTAAGAAACAATTTAAATTTAAAAATTTTAATTTAAATAATGAAACATCCAAAACAACACTTTTTAATAACTCTATTAACAAAAATATCAGTTAGTTAATATCGTTTGAAATATTACCCTCAAGAAATAAGCAACAGCTGAATTTGCCAGTCGACACTCATGAGGTATATCCCGATGTTTTGCTACGATAAGAGGTACAATTCTATCAAGCAACTGCTCAATGCCAAATAGCAATTCCTCTGAGAAACGATTTTCTCTCGGTACCTTAAACATCAATAAATAAAAATATAAATTACAACGCGAATGCAAAATTCTTCTATCTCAACTAGCATGTTCAAATCTATTAAAAGATCTAAACCTTATATAAGCCAACATCAAGCAGCCATAATGCCATACTCTTCGCAACGATAACCAAGAGAAACCACAGTTGCCGAAAAGATGAGGCAAGTGAGTCATTGTCTGTTTGGATATAGCTGATCTAAAAAAGCACTTTTGAAAGGCTGAGAAAAAACTGAAAAACCATAGCAATAATTACTATTAGAACCTATGAATTATAGAATACTTTAATTGGATAATAATTAAAATAAAACAAATTGTTAAATAAAACATGTAATTTGAATGAAGAAAAGGAATTTCAAAAAAAGTCGGTTATAACTTAAACTTACATGTGAAGTTATATGCTTGCATAAGGCTGAATGTACAGTTTCATCCGTATGGTCTGATTTGTTCTTCACTGCTACTGGTTGAAAATAATAAATGATAAATGTACGCAAAAGATGATTTTGACCTGCCGCAGCAATTTTATCAGTAATACCGATCAACGTGCTATAAAAGCAAGTAATAAATCATGCTTGAAATTAATATTAGCTCATAAACTCCGGTAATTATGGTTCTAAAAAATAAAACTCTTTCGAAACAATATTTGCAATATTTCCAAAAACTTGAATCATTCTTAATTTATACTTCAAACACTGCTTAAATGGTTAAAATTGTATAAGGAAGTTTTAGACAACTTTTTAAGCCAATAAGATAAGAAATATATATAATACTTTCAAAATAGTAGAGTTCCTAGTTCTTTTTAAACCAATAGATATTTCATATTTAAAGAACAAACCCCAAAGTACTTAGAGCTATTTCATCGGTTGATGAAATTGGCAACAATGTGAATAACCGATTTAAAGTAACTGGTAAAAATGGAATAATTCTATCAATTTCGATTTCCATCAATTCCTATAAATTCATAAAATAAAAGTCAACGTGCTAAGCTCTCTTGAGTATCCATCAGTTTAATTTGACAGCTAAAATAAATTTCGAATACTCTATCCTAATGCTGTCTATACACCAACAATTTTTGCTCTGCTGAAATTTTCGAAATTAAAGTTTCTGTATTAGATGCAAAAGCCTGAGAAAGAAAAAACGTGCAAAAGCCTTCTTGGTTCATTCGCTTTGTAATAAATCCTCGAAAATGAAAATTTTTGGAATTTTTATAAATATAACATGTTGATTAGGAGAGATCCATCGCACAGTTTCACCTTTCTCAAAATTCAAGGATTTAAGAAGATTGTTAACAGTTCTTTAATAAAACCTTCACGCCAATTTGTAATTATACATTAAATTGATTCGAGAGATGACTAACTACTGTTTATTATAATTATTATAATTATTATAAAGCGAGAAAAGAAAAATAATAAGGGAAGGGACATTAAGGGAAGAAAAAAAAAGAGATTCCTGAGCATTAAAGAAGCCATCCGTTGTTGGCGACAGTTGTATAGTAATGTAAAGAATAAACAGATGCATATACATAATTAAAGATAGAAAAGCTTTTTAACAGTCAAGAAAAGACAAAATTTCTCTACCTCATATCTAAATTTCTTCTTCCAATGAAAATAATAACCAAATAAAAAAATTGTCAATATCGATCTGAATTTTCCAACTATTAAAATAATGATTTTTATTCCGCTGCATATCGAGCGCAGTCATTCAGATTATCAGCTATGGTTAGGTATTCTTAATAACTTAATTTAATTTTAATTTTAAGATGAAACTGTATGAACTAAGCCTCACCTCGATTTTCCGTACTATATAATGCCAAAATTTTTCCTCCTTTGAAATTCCACAATTTTCGGCAGATGGTGAACAGGAACGCGTAACCACTAATGAGGGAGGTGACGATGGTGTATTGCTACCTGGCGAAACTGAACCTGGCGGATTGGACCACTACAATAATAAAACATGCTTGTTAGCAAATTTACATTAAAAATAAGTAAGAACACGAAATATCCTTGAAAATTAAATAACATATTAAAGTGCCACTTATATTAAGCTAATAGTTCGACAAGTTATCAATATCTTCAAAAGATCTAGAAAAATTAGAAATTGACCAACGAAATTATAGGATGAGAAATATGCTTCCGAATAAAGCAACAAAAAATCAATAAAAAATATAAGGAGGAAATAAATCAAAATGAACAACACGCTTTAACAGTTTTTAGCTCCCAACATAAGTTGCAGATATGAGTGAAAATTCAATATGACAGATGAAGAATGTCAGCATAAGCAAGTAAGCGGAAAAAATCAGATTATGAAATCATCAAATGAGAAAAATATTACATTTATCACTAAGAAAATTCAACTACCAAAAGTCTAAATCGCCAAACATCAAAAGACAACAGAATCCTATGTACGTGACGCCAACCCGTAAATTAATAATGTGTATATTAATTCTTTTTTCGCCTAGCTCTTAACCTTTTCACTTTTGAATCTTATAAAGCAGCAAATTTAAAATAATAAGCTAACTTTCGTTTTTGACGATGCATCACCAGCAAGACCTGCACGTTGAAGTCTCTGACAACTTTGAAAGAATGCTTGCAACTTTGTTTCAGTTGTAAATGCTGAAGAAACAAGACGAAGACGTACACGGAATAATTGCTTGCCACCATCCACCCAATGAATATCTGGTCCAATATGCTGTAATAAAATTTAGTGGATTAAAAAGAAAAAGTATAATAAATTGGAGGGATATGACGTGATGGATACTGCTTTATTTATGAGCAGAAAAAAAACGAATGGAATAGGCAAAAAAGACCGGCAGCGTCTAAACCAGAAAAGTAAACTATGATTTGAACTATATTAGCCCTCAGTAAAGTAATCGAAAATGTCGCACATCAAATAAGGAAAGACTTGCCCCTTTTCCAAATCCTAATGAATGATAGTTTATATAATCAGATGGTAAATCGGTTGCCACTGATAATCCAAACTCCTGTTCATCATGTTCCATAATCAAACGATCTTTTTTTAACAAAGGTAACCATGCATATCCAATAGGACTATCAGAATTCTGAAATTGCAGAAGAAAAATTTCATCAAAATTTTATATAATACAAAAAGATATAATTTAAGAACAGCGTCAATTCATTTTTACAAAAACATAACGTATGATAAAACAAATTTTTTCTTCAAGCAATAACTTCGCCGTGAACAAAAATTAAATGGTGATTTAAGAATTAAAGAAAACCTCATTCTGAGATTTACTTGAAGCTGTGCCTGCAACCGACACATGACTAAATGAAAATAATAAATGGTCGCCGGTATCTAATGAAATCGGCAACTGAATTTTTATCTGAAAACGAAATCTAAATAAAACCATATCCTAAGCAATAAATAAGGTAATTTAATGAGCCAAAAAGGTAACAGAATGTTGCCGGAATATGAAATTAGAAAACTCCTCCGAAGTATTAGTGTGAATGATTATAGAAAAATTTGTATATAACTATCTTTTATCTAAATAAGTTCCACTAAGTAGATTCGAGCGAACAAACGATATTATTGATGGACCAGCAAGGGTTTGATAATAGCAACTAAAAGTACCTCATCGCTAAAAACAGGATTTTGCTCGTGATATTGCACTGAGCAACGCATGCTATGCACAAATGGTGTAGGCGATGAAAATCGATTATAAATGACCTGAATTAAGATGAAATTATATCATGAATTGTTTATTTTATTAAATAGGTTTGAGCGAATTATAAAAAGATAAAAATATTTCAATTTTCGAATAAATGAAAAACAAAAATATTAAACTCTTCAGTAATTTACTTCCTATTTTAGCCATTACTTCCTATATTTCCTAGTACATGAGCAAATTGTCCATATTAGTTATTTAATTAAAAAGATATAAAATGGACGTACTTTGAGCATGTCTTCTTTCCTTGTTGCAGAAATGAAACGCACAGTACACACGATATTACGCGCTTTATTAAACGTTTTCTGGCTATCATACTTCAATGTTAACGGATAAACATAGAGTAAATTGAAAAAACTTGTATGCGGTTCGCTAACAAAATCATTGAAAGATTGGGCTTCAAAGCAAGCTGATACAAGACTATCTGATGCTGCATTCCACGGACGAACAGGCATAAAACTCGGATTTATACACACTGGAATACTTATACATTAAAATTACTATAGGAATTAAATATTTATGAAAAAATTGAACACATAAAATAAAATACAAAAAATTAAATATTTGAACACTGGAAAATTACATACTTTATATTTATATCGAAAAGATCAGAAAGTACAAACTTGACAGTTCAGATACTTTTGATGAGAAATCGATATTCATACTAATAGTTGCCGTTGGTAACTGCGTCAGTCTTCCAGATTTTTCGATTCTGGAATGAAAAAACTAAAGTCAGTGAAGCGAAAGATCATTTCCTAACAGCTTTCAAATCTGTTTTATCTTCAAATGATATAAAGAGAACCTACCGTCCAAAGTCAACGAGAATCCTTTGCAAATCTCCGTCACTTAATTTATTTCCTTCACAACGATAGAGCTGCATTTCATTTGGCAGTTTTCCTCCACATCCCAACATTTCTTGAAATACAGGTCTAAAAAACTATATCTGCCATAAAAAATATTTTAAGTTATATCAAGGATAATTTCAATCAAACAACATTAATATTTCGTATTTTATTAGACGTCAACTGCGTACTTTCCAAATATCAATAATGTTACTTTTCCTATTGTTTTGATGATCAATGAATCCAATGGAAGATGATTAATATTACTGGAGATTGATAAATTCACATATTATGAGATTATTTGGCGATTCAAGTAATGACAACAAAGAAAATGTATCAGATGAATTGATATGTACACAAAAGTTAAGCTTTTACACAAAAGTTATGCTTAGAGAATTTAGATATTAAACAGCGACTTACTAAATACAAATGATAAAATAAACCTTGCAGTCCAAGCAAAAGGCATTTTATCTTGAATCGCTTTCGAGCAGGCTTGTTGAATTATTTTCTGTAACTTCGCAACACCTTTTAGATCATTTGTTGTTTTCATATACATTTCTGCCGATGTATCTACCGATAGCAATCGATCAACACGAACAACCAAGTAAATATCACGATGTGGTTTAGCAATTGAATATACAACCTACAAACAGTCAATAACATGAATAAGTAGTTACGACAAATTGGTCTAAAATGTCGGTTTAAAATATAGTGATGAGAGTATTATACTCAAAAAAGATAGAAAAAGTTTCTAAGGACAGAAACTAATAAATATGAAGAAACAAGGGAAAGAACTAATAAAAATGCAGGGATAGATTAAAACTAAAATATGAGAAAAATATATCACCATACTTTTTGTGACATTTGTCATCAACCAAAAAAAAAAGTGACATGCGGCATTAAAAGCAGCGGGAGAAAAAAGGAAGATAGAAAGAATATGCTTACAATAAAGACAATAAAATATTAAGCTGAAAGAAACAAATAAATTCTCATTAACAAATTTTCTAATTTTTATGAGAATAACCTTTCGAACATTCTTATCTGCAAGCATTCGCTGAGACAAAATATTAACACCGTCTTCTTCCAATGTGCTTTTGTCAACAAAATTCTTGACAGTTCCGTTCTTACCACCAATTTTTAATTTTGCAATTAATTCGGCACTGTTCGGATCAATTCGAAACTCTTCGGACAATCGATGACCAGCTCGACAATCATACAAAAATATGCGTAGAAAAAAAGGTTCAATCTGAAAATGATAATGAACGAAAAACCAAACAAGGCGTGAAAGCCCGCAGCTTAATAATGTTAAACTTGCTTCCACATTAATACTTCAGCAGTATATCAATGCTGAAAAAAGTTTTGTTAAAGTTAGCCAATAAGAAAAAACTCCAAATGTTTCCATATATATATTTTAAGAATGCACCTGCTGTACGCTCGTATTTGAAACAGGTAACATAATATTCAAATTCAAGAATTCCACAATAAATCGAACCACCGTCTTATCTTCTAGAGGCCTTGTTACCTCATTCGCAACCATGTTCGCCAATAAACAGTCCGCTTCACTTTCTGGTACTGCTAATCGCTAAAAGGTATTTTTTAAATGTTGAATTAAATGTACAATTAACAAATATCAGAACCAAAAAATCAATTTAAAAAAAATGACTAACATCAAGATCAGTATACAGTGCGAACAATGAACGTCTCTTAACGACGGGCGGCTGTAAGGCTTTCGATGCAGCATTGCGTCCAGCCCAAAAACAAGCTCCTAATTGCTCTCAAAAATGAATTCGGATTCAATTTTTTTAATTTTAATTAAAAAAAATGAATTCTAATTTTAGTAAAAAAATTAATTTCATAGAAATACCGATGAAATCTTTTACTAGTATGTAATATATTTAAAGATTTAACTCATAAGTTAAATTAACCAACCGTTAACATCATTACTTGCAGCCAAAGCTTGTTCGTCACTTGCTTCTGTTGTTCCAGTGCTTGCTGATTCTGATCCTACACTAGTACTTGTTGAAGGCATCCCATCTAGAACATAAATATGTCAAAAGTTAAATTGAACTTTGGAACCTCAGCTGAAATTCCAACTTTAAATTTCAGCTCTGACACATCTATAACGATGTGTAGAAAATTGTAAGGTTTAGCGTAAGTTCGCAATATATAAAATCGACGCTACAACTCTAAGCATCTTTATATAAGCATTCTCTTTCCTGAATGCAAATTATTTTGATATTCTCATAAATTTAAAACATATAGATCAGATATTTTAGATGATGATTTGCAGAATACTAATTGGTCATCTTCCATCTTTTCAATATTTGAAATTCGCTTCACAATTGTGCAAACAATTATTATAGCGAAAAATTCGTTTCATAATGATATTATTGCTGCATTATTTTTTTTGATTTTTCCGATGTTCATTTGCACACATACATACATACACATGTACATGTATACATTACACACATATATACACAAAAGGCTAATGCAAACTGTTTATTCACATCGTGTTGCCAATGATGTCAACAAGAAAAGAGGGAAACAATTCTCTGATAGTTCGCTATCACACACGAATAACAGTCGCTACCACTTTTACATAGTCAAGCCTTTACTAGCCTTCATACCTCTTCCTCTGCTTTAATAAGTGAATTTATTGCTTCTTTTCTATTGATTTTGATAGTTTTATGAAAACCCATCAAGTAATAAATTCAAAAAGAGCCTATTACAATTTTTTCGATTGTTTCCTCTTAATCGTATAAGTGTTGATGATGATTAAGAGCACACAATCGAATTTGCTGTAATGTTTGCTCTCACAACAGCTTGATTTTCCCAATATAAAAATCAGTTACTCGTTGAAATGATTTCATTTTTGTTTATTTCTATTGAATACGAAGTGCAAGCAATACTCATTAAAAGGTTAAAATTATGAATGGATTTTTTTAAAAACTGAGCATAAGGAAAAATTTTTAAAATACAAATCCGAAATAGCAGAAAATTTATGTCACTGTCTTTCCATATCTACAGTTGATCTTTTATTATTAAATAAGAAGACATGTAACCTTTGCAGTCACCAGCCAAAGCACGATCAATTTCAATTAACCATCGTGGTAAATCGCTATCAGAATCGGCTGCCAATACCCACGAACGCCTTTCTGCACCAGATCCGTTCACCTCCAATGCATTTTTGTAATTTATCCATTCAAATGATAAAATATCACGAGGAAAGTCATGCATCGAGAAATATTTCATACTTCTGTCATATGTTAAATGAGAGAAACTAAAAGCAGCTTATTTTACATATGGCACTATCAGTCCAATCAAAAAAAAAAAAAACTGTGTGATTCCATAAGTAGCAATGTTTCCCAAAGGCAAAAACACAAAAACATATGTCCAAATTTTGCTTTTCAAATCCAATTTCAGAACTGGGTTCAGAACCACATGTAAAGGATTTTTGTATAGAGAATTTGTGCTTAGTTGTTTTATCCCAATAATCGAAGTTTTATTTGCAGAGATAATGATTATATTTGCACTTACTTCAAGAACATTTCTGCCTTTTTTACTTGTCGACAAAGCTGCCTGTTGTATAATCATTGGTGGATGTGTTAATGTCGCAAATTTTGATTTTCGCATTTCTAGAAGAACCTTCCCATCTTCATCTTTCCTTAGCACACAGTAACGTTTCTTCATGCTCTGTAAACAAATCATTTGAAATTTTCTAAATATAAGTAACATTTTTCAGTTGAATTTTTAAACTTTAAATCTTTTTGAAAAATCACTCCTTTAAAGATTTAAGGCAAAGTAATTTCTATATTAAGAATGGATGTACAGTTTTATTTCAAAAGAGTGATTTTCTCGAGGAGACTAATTCAGAAATAGTCCGTATATATTGACAACTGAATGGGACTTATCATCAGTGATCATTTACTTTGAAATTATCCAAAAGACTGGTTTCTGGAACAAGAAACAAGAATCCTTCTCGAATAATATCTGAGTTGTTACGACCATCTAATTCCTGAAATATATGTATGTTGTAGCGAATCAGAATTTAAAGCATGAAAAAAAAAATAAAAAAAGAATTTACCTCTTTTTGTTCATCGTAGGCCATATCACTTTCATAAATTAATGGTTGGAGATGGATATCATACCTAAAAAAGAATATAAATTAGTCCAACAGAATCAATCTTTCATAACTCAGATTCGATTTAAAAATCCAGGAGTTTTATTTCTTACTAATCACAATTGAGGTATACTAGAAACTCTATTCCTCGATAGTGAAATATGAGAATAAAGAGCCAAAATGTAGTCATTAATGTTGTTTGTGATAAATAATTCTTTCAAAGAAACCAATTGCAATATTTGAAATGTTAACATCAAAAAAACTTACTCAGAATTACCGGAATAATCAGAACCAAACTGAACATAATTAAAACGAATAACATGATATGAAGTAATATAAAATGCAAGGGCTTCTTGCGTAAGTAACCATTTCGCTTCCGTTATTTCTCGCATACTTAATGATGGCACTGCTGTACGCTCCACTGGAGATACTAATGTTTCCTAAATTAATCCTTTTAGGAGAGGCTTTAGTATCAATGAGAACAATAAAATAAAGGTAGAAGTCAACATCCTGCAAACAGTGAGAATTTCGGTAACTATTCTGTGGATATCACTGCAACAAATCATACTATTTTATATTATTTTAAATTTCGAATTAAAAGATTAAAAAGTACCGTAAAGTCGTCGCGTGGAAATAATAGCAATTCTCGTTGATTAAGATTTTCTATTATTGAGCTATTCTCTCCCAAAAATTTTTCATAATCCAATGGTTCTGCCAACGGTCGTTTACGCTATAGCAATTAGAATTCATAAAATTCAAAGTCCGGAATAATTTGTTTCATTTATACATTAAAATATTCATCTTCCAATTTTAGAAGTTTACAAGTTTAATTCGTTTTAATAAATAAAATTCTTTGTTTATTTTATTAAACCATATTAGTTAAAGAGAGCCTAATGAAATAAATTACCGTCGGGTTCATTGTACTCATTGCTGTTCGCACTGCCTCACGGGCTTCTCGAGCCTGTCCCGGTTTCCCCACTCCAGCGGTAAACCTAAAATTCCACGAAATCAACTCAAAATGTTTATAAACAGGAATTTGTGATATCTGGTCTAAGTTGTTGAGAACTAATATAATTGCACCCTCCATTTTTTAAAATTATTTCGTTTTATCGCCTGTAAATACCCTTTAAGGGAATTGAAGCTTTTATATATTTTCGTCATTTATTCAAATTACTACTATTTATACATGAATTTTATCACTTGACAAAATAATGATTAAATAAAATTATTTTATTTCAAAAGATTTTTTATTATGTCACTTTAAATGTTATTTTAGATGATTACATAACTTCGCAGGATGATGCTATTCCGGAATTTTGACTTTTATTAAAAATTGGGGCGATCAGAGAAAATTTATTTCGGCTGTATGATCAAAGAGTCTGCCCCAGACAACTTATAATAAAACTAAAGAAACTGAAATTAAACACCACTCATGTCAAGATTAACTATTTTTTGAATGAGCACGTCAGACTGAATGTTAATAAAGTTTCATTAGTTTTAGCACAAAGTATGTAGAGTATTTTAAAGCTAAAAATTATACTTCCGCAATTGTCCACTAGATGATCGCTGACTTGATATCTCCACCAAGCCACTACTGCCAGTACTGGAAACTGAAACCATGGAGCGGCGATCGTCATGTCGAGGAGGTATGCTATTTCTCATTCTGCTAATAGAAATTAATCATCGATTTTAGTAATAAATAAAATTTGAGAACAGGATTTGATCCTGTTGACAGGATGATAAATAACTAAATAGGTTATTGTAAAATGATATCAAATAATATACTAATTAAATCATGGCCCAATTAATTACCAGACTTTAATTAATAATAGTATTCATTAGAATTAACTAGATTTACACGTATATATGTACAGAGAGAGGGAGAGAGAGAGAGTTTAAATACAAGCTAATACTGATTCATTCATTATCTAATCATCCTTATCATGGATATGTGTTTATCGTACTTATCAGTTTATATTCAGTTATCAGTTCAAATCTGATTTATGGAAGTTATCACTGTTGAAATTATTAGGAGATCATCACACTTCTAAATTAGAAATCGATTGCTGCAAAAATAAACAGCTGCACTGGATTCGATCTCGCATATAATGATAATATAAATATGCGTGCGGTTTCGGTGTGCAACTCTGCCAGACCGTAAGCGCAACGTATAACACGTATAGGCGTGAGAGGAATTTTTGCTGGAGTTCTTTTTTTTTTTTTGGTTAAGCGGTAGGATATGATTTATAAACGTAAACTATTACTTAGCAAATATGCGCTTTTGTTTAGATTAATTTGCAAACAAAATCAAGAAAGTTTAAATCTGTTAAGTAAGCTGGTTTTTATTTCAGTTCAAAATGTAAGCTCTTCAAAAGAATATTTATGCTGTATTTATTTTGTGAAAGATAAATATGTTGTTAGTATATTTATTATTGTCTGCTGCTCATCACTTTAATTCACGTTAATTGGAATGCATAAATTTATTACAGGAAGATGGTGTCAGTAGAAAGTCTTTTGACGGAGGTAACCACATTATTTGGCCAGCATTTAACTTTGAGAGCAGCGGACGAATTGTTTTTTGGTGATAAAATGCTCTACACCTATCACTCAAACGATGGATCAAAAAAGAAAATAGCTGGTTAGTCATACGTGTTTACCTATTATTGCCTTTTTAATTCTATTCGGTATCGCCCTACCGCAGTATTCCTGTTGTTTTTCAGCAGTGTCAGGTCCTTATTTATTTCGAAATGAAAATAAGCATTAGCATATTATTATGTCTTGATCCCGAGAATCTTTAGGGCAAAACAAGTGGAAAGAATGCAAATAAATTTTTCTATTGTTAATTGTTTTATTGTTAATTGCTTTGCAAATAAGATAGAATTTGCTAGATTTAATTTATTCTTTTGTATTCATCCATCATCTTTCTGCAATATTAATCAGTTGAAGAATTTTTTCGTCATGCAGTTCCTATTTGATTTCGTTTATGCTGCTTAATAAACCTAATATTATTGAAGGTTCCAAGAATTTCTCAGCTGGGAGTGAGTTAGAGCGTAACAAATGTAAAAATAAGAATCTGAAAGAAAAAAGTCACGGCGACATTGTGCATGGAGCTACTACTAGGATGGATGGTCTGCATGACGCTATTGCTAATGCAAGAAAGACGTTAAAGCAAGCCTTGGGAGATGCTAATAGTAAGTAAAACTATTATACAGCTTTTCTATCTGGTAATTTGTTATGAATTAATGGTGTTTTATGTACACAAAAAGAATTATTTTAACACTAAGATTAATTATTATTGATTAAAATTAGCTAATGAGCATTTTTCGGATTGCACATTTTCGGACTTCACTGTTCAGTATAACTTTTTTCGAACATTAAGTGTGTGTGTCAATCATAAGTTCTGTTTGACAAACCATCTAGTAAATACTATAGAGTCTCACTGATTTTGGTAGATTACTTCCCACTTCCTGTAAACTATATCTTATAATATTACTACATTTGGTGATATTTTACATCACAGAAATTTAATGCAAAATTCGCATATATCGTCATTATTTCAGTTACAGAAGATGCATCAAGTGACGCTTTAGCAAAATTAACTGGAGAAGTTGCCGCATTAAAAAAAATAAGTGATGAAATGCGAAACGAAATCGAAAAGCTACGTGAAGATTTCCGAAAGATATTAAATTACGTCCAACAGGTCAGTCATTCACTTTTTAGGAGGAAAAGTAGTTTTTCTAGTTTTTCTAATATGTTTTCCACTTAATTTCAAGCTTTTGATTTCTGTAAATTATCTCATCTGTACTAGTGCAAATTTTTCCCTCCAATTAATTTAACTATTCCAAGAATCCTTTATTTTTGTTCTCAAGATGGCTTATTTTTAAGATTTAAGCTATATTGTATTTACAAAATATTTTATTTACCAAATTTATGTGGAAAAGGTTACTGTTGGGACGCTCTTCAGTCGGTAGTGAGTAAAGTACTTCTAACGGATATTGTTTTTCACTAAAGTCGGATATATTTTTTTCTTTCTTGATGGGCTGCTTTTATTTTTTTTCATGTATTTCTGTTTTCTCCAGCAAGGTTGTATCATCTAAAATATTGGTGACTTTATCACAGTTATTAAAGCTCAGTATCATTTGCAGTTAAGACCTTGTATGCCTTCTGCACTGGAAAAAATTGGAAGTAAGACACTCATTTTGGGCGATGGCAATCTTTCGTTCACTCTTGCATTTGCTCATTTACATCCTGAGACCGAAATACATGCAAGCGTTTTTGAGAGCTACTCTGAATATATTATGAAATATCCTTCTGGTAAACAGAATATTATCGAACTTCAAACTAATCATCCTCATGTTAACATCTTATTTTCGATCGATGCCTGCTCACTTCCAGAAGATTGGATAGGGTTTTACGATGATATTATATGGAATTTTCCTCATCATTGTGGAAAAACAAATCTTCGTAGAAGTCGTCAGCTCATGCAGAAAGCATTTGCAAGTATTGGACGGTTATTATTAACGGGTCGTTTCCATATTACTCTTGCGAAGGGACAAAGCGGGTTAGATCATTCATCTATACTGCTTAAGCGATGCTTCACATATCAACGATTGCCAGAGCATAAGTTAGATAGCTGGAACATTATCTACATAGCTGCTGAAGAATACTTCATTCTCCAAGAAGCTTCCATTTTTCAACCAGAATTGTTCCCTTTCTATGTTAGTTCGGGATACCATAATTCAGAACGATCTTTTGACAACAGAATTAAATCGGAAACTCTCACTTTCATTAGAAGTCCTGTCGTTACCAGAATTGAGGAACTCCTTGAATATGAAAATGAGATTTTTAAAATCAAAAGAATTGCTCATGAATGGCGGCCATTTTTCCTGAGAGACCTGTCAATTATTTATTTTAATCCAGAAAAAGCTGTAGAGTTGGAGAAATTTTTATTTGTATTAATTGAAGAATTTTGTGGGAATACTTTGGTGGATTTCTATGAAGTCGTACATAAAAGAACAGACTATTTGGGGCAGTCTAACTATATTTACCGTTTGATTTGGCAGAGTTGGAGAATTCCATTATCCAGAAAGCTGTGTAATTCTATTCATGAAGAAATTAAATTGATGCTCAACAATCGTTTCATCGAGCAATGTCTAGAAATGGTTGTAACGTAATTTGAAAATTTTTCGATCTTGGTCTATTTCTTTAGTTGAATTATTTTTACCAAGGATTCGTGTTTTTTTGCATATCATGTTCTCTCTTTACCTATTTCTTTAATCTAAAATAATGTATGTGAGTCTTTCGTTGATGTAATAATGAAGTTTGAATTTTGAATTGGTTCCTGTGATATATCTGTGGAGATCTACCTTTTTTAATAGAGATAATCTGCCTATTGTTGTATAAAATAAAACATTTTTTCTTGATGCGAGTCGTAGTGATTTTGATTGTCGAATTTTTCAAGCATAACCTCTGTTGGTGGCCAGTAGAATATTTTCAGAATTTCTTGAAGTTTTAAAGCTTCATAGGCTTGAATCATTTGTTAGCAATATATTTTGTTTTAGGATGGTGACATTCCTCTACCTGGTTCAAAACAGTCATTATCGAAAATTGAGAAACCAGCAGAAGCATCAAAGGATGATGATTTTGATTTATTTGGGTCATCGGATGAAGAGGAAGATGCGGAAAAAGAACGTATTAAGCAGGAGAGACTGAAGGCTTATTCTGAGAAAAAAGCAAAGAAACCAGAATGCATTGCCAAGTCTTCTATTATTTTAGATGTAAAAGTAGGCCTTGATATTTTCTAGATCTTAAAATAGACCGTTTTTCTTATTTCAAGATTAATATTGTCAAATAATGCCTTAGACATGAAACGCACTGCATTGAATAGTCATGCAGTTTTCGAAATTCATTTTTAATATTGAAGACATTTTTAGAAACTAGATTATCCAAAGATATAAAGAATTTCTCGTGCAGTTGTCAATTTAAAAAAATTTTTTCTTCAAACAGAGATAACGGAAATTGCATTTCTTAGTGTTTTTTTCTTATTTTCTTTTAATGCTCAATTTTAAGCCCTGGGACGACACAACAGATATGCAACAAATGGAGGAACTTGTGAGGAAGATTGAAAAAGATGGTCTCGTCTGGGGTGGTGGTTAGTTTTTGTTTGCAAAATTGTCCATGTTAAGAACTATTATCTGTAATTGAATATCCTCCATATGTGATCATATTCTGCGTGCAATTATGCTACCATGATGAAGAAGTGTGCTTAATGGAATGGTTCAAATTTTTGTTTATGTCGACAGAAAGGCGAAACCGTTTTACGTGTAATACGCATGCTTTTTTATCGTATTTTTGAACTTTAAAAAATCCATAATTCATTTTTCCATGATAATTTTTTTCTCTATTTCTCTATTATAATCAAGGATACGTCTAAGGAATTTTGCTTTTCATCATTCTTTGGAATGAGCCATTATATGTTAACCGTTTCTATTTTAATTTGTCAGACGCTTCTGGATGTTTTTTAATCCAATACCATCGGTGTTTTTTTTATTAAATAATTTTCTAGCAAAATTGATCCCACTTGCCTACGGTATTAGAGTGCTGCAAATTATATGTGTTGTGGAAGATGCGAAAGTTTCTGTGGATGATCTCATGGATCAGATAACCGAAGAAGTGGCAGACTATGTACGTCTTTCTAGTTTTTAAATTCATTTTTTTTTCATATTTGTTATTCTGACTTTTCATTTCACTTCATTTTCGTTTATGAAGAATCGAAGTCTACTTCACAGTACGGTTGCATTTTTCATCATTTTTTTACATTTCAGGTGCAAAGTGTCGACATCGTTGCTTTTAACAAAATTTGAAAAGTAAATGCTACCTGATTAAATTCTTTTTTCATTTTTATCAGTCCTCTGTTTCGAAAATATTTTTTCTTGTTGATAAAATTTGTTGCATTGATCTTCATTCAAACTTCTTTTATTCAACTGCCAAAAATGAATTTAGTGAATTCGGTGATGCTGAATGTTAGTAATGCCATGTTTTAATGCTGGTAAGAGTTCGACTGATTATCTCATTTAAAAAGGCTATCTGCAAGTAAGTACGTATCTCTTTTTGTTAGGAATAAGTTGCTGTGCAACCGCTCATTTATTAATTTCTTGGTATTTGTCGGTCTTTCACTGAAACAAATAGAAAACAAAATATTAAGGCGGTAGTAGTGGTCTAATCTTGTCAACAAAACTTGACAGGTGTTACTGTTTTGATCATTTGTATCTTTTAACATAGGAGTGAGTATTCATATACATCACTAGCTTAACATAACAGACATACCGAAAAAGGAGAAGAGGAACATCTGTGACGCAATTACTGGTACCTTAACTGTACTGCTATTGTTTCCGATGAAACAATAAGGTTGTGTTATTCTTACATTTTCTTTGAAGTGTCGCCTTTTCGTTCCATTCATATTACAGTACTGTCGTAGATGATTTGTTGTGTGTCGTTAAATTTTATTGGCTCTATTGGTGATTATATATAGATTTCTTCGGCCAATTTAAAAATACCTTTGGAGATAAAACAGATTCCGTAATTTAAGACTCTACAGTACTCAGTATTTGTTTATGATAAAATACCGGACAGCACCTATCATTTTGATTGTTTCTCTGAGTTCAGTTGAAATAAAATCATGGATAAAGTTTCATAATAACTATCTAAATACTGGATATATTTGAGTGCTTTAATAATATTATTAAGAAGATATGAGTGATATTAAGCAGTCTTATCTGCCAAATAGATTGATAACAGTAGAAAGTAATTATAACTGCAATTGAATATTAGTTTTATAAAAGCTATAAGATGTTATGACAGTCCCTGAAAACATTGTTACTTATTTTTGTAAAACAGCATTAATCTGTCCAATATCCGAGAAGCAAAATACTTGTTATTAGATGCTAATTAGGTGCAGCTTGGGCGGTATATTCGTTTAATCTTCCAATATTTTCCACATATAACTGAATCTTTATTCGAATAATTTACGTTGGGAATAGTACAAACGAGCTGATTTCGGTATTTGCCTTGAAAATAGCTAAATAATCTGCATTAGGTCAAAAATATCCCAGCATAAGATTAATATTATGATACGACGATGCAACATTGTCATGTCATCGTTATTCATCATAAGCTGACAATTTTGTATTTAATTACTCAAACAATATCAAAAGTAATATGTTTTATTTGAAATTGTATTTGCAAGTTTTATTTGAGATTGTAATTGTAAGTTGAAATTATACAATTACCATTTTCACATGATCATTTATGAACAATATGCAATTCAAGGTATTTATTTGAAAAAGTTTAACGATTATTTAATTGTCAATCAAAATTGGCTATCAAACTATCCAATCATCTTACTCATTCATATTTATGTAGCTTAACAAGAATTAATTAAGCATTGTTATGAATTGATAATATAATTCATCCATTATCATATTTATTGAATTATTGATGAGTTATAGCATTTATTGTTAAATCCAATGGAAATGAATGAAAGTGCATGGTGATTTATTATTTATTTATTAATTTGTTGATATGATAAATTCTTGAATTTTCTAAAATTCCCAATTCTCCAATTCAAGGATTAATTTAGCTTACAGTTCTAATATCTATTTTCTTACCCGCCCACCCGCTACTCACTCTCATTATATTGTCCAATGTTTTGTTTATCTACCCAATTGTTTTCTCTTAATCTTCTTTAGTATTTAAAACTTTCTTATAAACAATTGCTGATACTGTAATTTTCAATTTGAGATTTAATTAATTAATTATAAATGCTTTCTTCGATGAGGAAAATTTTTGCTACAAAACTATTCAAATGTATGTTTCAAGTGCATTTATCAATCAATATTTCATTTATCACAATGATAATATCAATGATAGCCTTTATCATTTTTGTAAATTATTAAACATTTGTAGAGAGGAGAAGTGTAATTATTAAATATTCTACAAAACTTCTAAATTATACCTTTAAAAAAAAAAAAAAGTGTTAAAAGATTGGAGCATTCGAAAACACTCAACGAAAAACCTCTCATCTCTCTTCATTCATGAAGACATATTGGTTGAAGAGGATATTGAAAGTACTTCAGATATCTCCTCATCTTCTTCCTCAATGTTCGTTCCATCTTTCTTCAACAATTAAAACTAGAAATAGTGACAGAGACAGAAAAAAAGGGAGAGAGAGAGAGAGAGAGAGAGAGAGAGAGAGAGTTTTCAAGAGACATAAACATATGTTACAATCTGAAAGTAGCACTACTTCTCAAATACTCTTTTACACTTCAACTTACAATAACCGCTCGAAAAACACGTTAAATCTACTCTAAGTGAGTTAAGACGGTTCGTTCACGTTGTTGTTTGTTGTTGTTGTTATTGTTGTTGTTATTGTTGTTGTAAATTAATGTTTAGGCATACTGTATGATGAATGAATTGTTTCAATCGGATTATTGTATTATGCACCTGTTTGTTACAATAATATCATCTATTTCATAGAAATTCATATTGTTAATGGAATTTTTGGTAAAGTTTTATCAGCTAAATTAAATGCTTTAATTGTTAATTTGATAAACGAATAAATTATTGATTGTTGATAGTAAAAATCATTTATCATCATTTAATGAAATTTGTAGGAAAGTTATTTAATAGTTATACTTTTAAGTTAAGAGATTAAGGGTTATATTTGGTAATTTATGTTAATAATTAATAAGACAATTAAATGTTAAAAAAGAATAATTTATTTCTTTCACTTTTCCAATTTATGAAAATAACAGAACGGAAAATAAAGTTATAATAATTTAGAAACGCTTCAATGAATGGAAGTATTGTTATTGTCATTATGGTTATTGCTATTATCATCTATTATCATGTTATCATTATCATTATTATTATCGTTAACATTATTGTGATCATTATTAGATAAAATCATGTTAAGCTTAGCTTAGCAGGTGGCTCCATTATCCACAACCATACTTTTCTATAGGATGTGATTGTTAGATAAAGTAGCCAGGTAATACTAATAGCTCTATTGCTTGTTGACAATAAATAATAGTTTGAGTATTATCATAATTATCATTATTACTGTCATTATGATTATTACTATTGTTATTATCGTTATCATTATTGTGATTATTATTGTTATTTCTTTATTGTTATTATTATTATTATTAACATTAGTACTAATAGCAGTAGCAGTCGGAGTAATGATTAACTTTCACTTTCTGTACTTTAATTATTATTATTACTGCTGAATATAGAAGATATTAAAGTTTAGAAATGAAATTTCTTTAAAAAGTTAAACTTTATTGTAAAAAGTAATTTTACAAATAACTTTTAAATACTTCAATGTACTAAAATTCTAATCAATTTAAAAAATTGATAAACAAAAACATGTTTTAATGATACTCAAAATCTTAATTAAAAGCTTCAATTTTAGGTGTAATTTAATTAGACCTAATAAGATTAAATAACATATGAATACTAGTATTTGTCCTTAAATTCATTTAGATTAAATAATTTAATCTATTCATTCAATTCCAATATTATGACAATTATAGTAATAATAGTAGCAATAATGACAATAATAATGATGACAACAACAATAAAAATAATAGGATAATAATGATAATAATAATAATGTTAAAAGTAATAATGATAATAATAATAAGTGATAAATAGAAGAATGATGATAAGATAATAGTAATGATAAAAAACTATAGTAGTCAATTACGAATAACAATGATAATTAACAATTATAACGATGATTATGGTAACAATGATAATAATTAATAGTAATAATAACAATAATAGTAAGGTAATAATGATATCAATGATAACAATCAATTGGTAAAAGTAAGAATGGTAAAACTAATCATTACTTATTCAGAATTATTAATGCTGAAACAAACAGAATATGTTCAGTTCAGATCACGGTCAATGCTCAAGAATAATGGAGTAATTTTGATATTATTTGCTATCTGGCATGTATTTAGTTATAATTGTTCACTGAAACATGCATATACTCTAAGTATAATTACTGAATGAACTTTGATGAATCATTTTGACCCAAAATTATCCAATTTTAGTATTCTTGTCTGTACGGATTTTCCAGCTGATTAAATGTTATCAAAAAAATATATATACCAATCAATATGCTTCATTCAAAAGAAAAAAATAAAATTTATTCCATGAACGAAATAGAGTAAATTTGTGTAAAAAAAGTAAGAAATTCAGTTAATTTCTAAATTATATTAATTTAAGTTAAAGTTATACTTTATACTAAATTTTAAGTAAGGATTAAGGTATAAAAATCGAAAAAACTAGAAATATAATTAATATTCAGTATCATTCGAAGTTAAAAGTAACACAATCATTCATTATTTAATTTTTCGGAATAAATAGAATTTTTGATATAAATAAATTCAAATCTCTTCCATTTTTTATTTTATTATAAGTAATAGTTATATAGTTCTATTTATTATAAGTAGTAGTAATCATAAGTAATACTTATATCCTATCACTGAATATATCAATGGGATAAGATGAATGCGAAAATATGATAAAGTATGATTAAAGTAATCAAACATGCAAGTCCCTCGTTTTCCTCTCCTCATTCAAGTGCTCTCTTTTCCTTGATCAATGATTATAATCAAAGATTTGAAAGCATTGCCTTCCTTATTTCGTACTTTTTTTTTTAAAAAGTAAAATTTCAATTAAAAAAAAAAAGACGAATTTTCGCTTACAGACAATTCATTTTGCAAAAAAAAAAAAGAGAGGAAACGAAGAAGAACAGAAGAGAGAGAGAGAGAGAAGTGAAAAGAAGGAAGAAAAAGTTGAAACTTCTTTGCAAGCTTTGTAAAATAAGTATAGCATTATTACTCATCAGAGAGAGAGAGAGAGGGAGAGAGGGAAGTGAAAAGAAGGAGGAAAAGCTGGAAGTTCTTTGTAAGCTTTGTAAAATAAGCATAGCATATTAGTCATCAAACTATTGAACTAAAGGTAGCAGGAAAAAAATAAATTCATCTATTGTTCTACCATTTTCTTTCTTCCATTCTTTTCCCCACTAAAAATTGCAAACTGTTTTTTATCACTTAAAAAAAAACAATCACAGTAAAATTTTCCAAATCTGTTAACTAAAATTGGAATGGAAAGGAAAAAAATTTTTTTTCTTGCTTCTATTTAATTTCATTTTTGAATTATTCAGGGGGAAGCTTATCAGAACAATTAATAATAGTAAATTTTAATTTTAAATTTTAATAATAGATTTTGTTTGCTTCTAGAATATCAACTAATGAAAGAATCTTATCAATATAATTTAATTCAGTTTTACTTTTACTTATCAATGATTACAGTAATATTTCTTGAGAAAGTTAAACTATTATTATTAAGTATAAAGAAATTGAAATATTATAAGTATTATTCATAAATAAGCTAAGATATAACTAATCAAATAATTCGGCTAATTTATTTCAAGCAAATTTCTTTTATTCAAAATAACATGTAGGTATGTTTTAGCCTTTACTGCATTAATTAAATAACAATTTAAATTCTCCTACAACAGCTTGATAAGCAGAGATTTTGTTTACTTCTAAAATATCAACTGATGAATGAACCATTATCAATATAATTTAATTCAAATTTTATTTTTACTTAGCTTTAATTCATGATAGGAATGGAATGAGCAAAAGAAAATATTGAAATTAAAAAAAAAAACCAATTGAATGAAATTAAAGAAAAATTGTTTGTCAAGCTCAGTTTGTGTTATTGGCCTACCACTTTTACTGAGAATTTTTTTGTTTCAAATAATTTTCAGTTTAAAATTTCTTTTATTTATAAATTAGTCCAAGCATTATAAGTTAAGTTAAGCCAAGGTTAAAGGGTGAAAGTAAGTAGGAATAAAAAAGTTTAATTAAAATGTTTAAATAAAAAGACACCGAGTGGATCAGTGAAGAATATAAAGTAACTAAAAACAGAACAGGTACAGTTCAAATTTTAAACGAATCTCTTCTAACTTGAATCTTAAACATTTCCACTGATATGATTTTATCAATGAGCCAAACTCAAGTAATAATCATTTTAATTAACTCAAATTTTCAGCTTAGAAATAAAGCATTTTCTAAAATTTACAAGAACTCTGCAAAACTTAAAAAAAAAATCAACCATTTGAAATTGTTTCATGAGCGTATCGTCACGATAAATCTTCAATTCTTTTAAAGAATTCGATTAAAATTGATTAAATTTTTTATTCCATGAAAACGTGCATGCAATTTTTTCTTCTTTTTTAATCAATAGCCTTTTAAGTTTTATTTATAAAAGAAACTTTGAAATAGAAAAAAACTTTACAACCAAAAAAAAAGCAAAAAACAAACAAAAATTTTCTATTTTTAAAATTGATTAAATCGGTATTTTTATTTTGTGAAAATTTCAATGTTTTTTTTTCTCTTTTTTAACAATCAAAAATGCATGATCAAAGCGATGAAATGCATGTAAATTTCAATTATGTTAATAAAAATGAATTCAAATGATTGCTGAGAAATCCCTCAATTTTACCGCCCAGCGCAGAATGGCAAATGGTGATGATGATGATGATGATGATGACGATGATGATGATGATGATGGTGGTTTTGCTTGAGTTGACCTGTGGCTAATTGGGGTACGTCTACCTCACCGAGGAGAAACGGAAAAAGGGGAACAATAGAGAGTTGACAACTGTGTCGCCCTGTAATTAGCCCTTCCAGTATCCTCTTCTCTCTCCCTCTCTCCCTCTCTCTCTCTCTCTCTCTCTCTCTTTTCAATTTATTCAGTAATATTTCATAAATCTACGTATGCCATTTTATTTTGCATGTTCTTACTAACACATACCAATGCATGCAAATTGCATGTGCATGCATGACATTCATGAAATCTCTTCAAATCCGCTTGCTAGATAGCTATATTTTCATTATAATCAGTAATGAATTTCATGTTGCAAACAGCAATATTAGCATGATGATTAAGCAAGATGACAGACATCTAATTTTCATTTTTAGCTTATTTATACTCAAATTTCACTGATAGAAATTTAAGATATTATTGATTTCGGTTGTAAAAATTTGAAAATTTTCTTATCATTGATAATAGTGATAAGTTTTTTTTAACATTTGATTGTATCGATGAATAGATGGATGAATGGATGGATGGATAGATGAAAGAATATTCGTTTATCTCAAACATGAAATACTTTTCAATCGATTAAAGTAATAGATGAAATAATACAAAATACTCATTTATATGAATTACTTTTATATCGATTAAAGTAATAAATGAAATAATACAAAAACTCATTTATATCAAATATGAAATACTTTTCAATCGATTAAAGTAATAGATGAAATAATCATTTAACTCAAAGTAATAGATGAAATAATCACTTAACTCAAATATGAAATACTTTATCATCGATTAAAGTAATAGATGAAAATAATACAAAAACTCATTTATATCAAATATGAAATACTTTTCAATCGATTAAAGTAATAGATGAAATAATCACTTAACTCAAATATGAAATACTTTATCATCGATTAAAGTAATAGATGAAATAATCACTTAACTCAAATATGAAATACTTTATCATCGATTAAAGTAATTGTAAAATTAGCAGAGAAGAATTGTAGTATATTTAGATGGAAGAAATGAAGGATTGACAGCAAGTTGTTGCGTAAGGCAATTTGATGTGACGCGCTGAAATCCGATTAGCGCCTTCATTTCTTCTTAACATGATAATTACCAATGCTATTGATGGAATATACACTGATATCGTAGTATTAGTATTCATAAATTACTGTAGTTTTGATTAAATTAATTTCTATCATTTTCATTTTTAGCATTTTCAATAAATAGTATAAATTTATTGATTGCATATATTTTATTATTAAAATTTCATATGTTTAATTTATGATTAATGCTTTATCATTTTACTTTTATATTACTTTAATTTTCAATCGATAATATATGTATTATTAATACTTTATATTATATATTGTAGTTATTAAGTACATATTAAGTATATTACATACTTTTATATTTATATTAAATATGTTTATATTAAGTATATTATATGCTTTATATTAATTATATTATATACTGTAGTTTTATATTATATTACTTTAATTTTTAATCAATAATCGATTCATGCAAGCAAATATATATTATTAATATCTTATATTTTATCGTTTTCTTTTTAATCACTTTAATTTTCAATCGATAATCGATTCATGGAAATATATATAATATATATATGTATTATTAATACTTAATAACCTATTTCTAAAAGTACTATTTGTTGATCCATTCATCGATTTAGTTTATAATTTATGTGATATTTGCGCATTAGTACAATAGAAAATTGATGGTACTTTTACCATAATCAATTATTCCATTATGTTTTCTCGACTGATTACTTTTTTTCTTTAAATGAGTAATATTTTATTACTGATATTTGCTAGTGTAATTTTAAATTAATTAAACTGAACTTATCTGTTGTTATCACAATTTTTATCAGACTCTGAAATAGTTATTGGAAATCTAGAATACGATATTCATATAATTAAAGTATTTTTGTATTCTTGAAATCTATGTTCGAATCGTTAGAAATCATTTTGAATGAGAATATTTGAAATAAAAAAATTTGTGCAACATAGATTTCATGAATGTAATTAATTATATTTTGATTATGTTTGAAACTATTTTATGTTTTTTTCATTTTAAATGTTGAAAATTTTCAACATTTAATTAGACTAAATTGATTCTAGAATCATAATTAATTCTCACTAACACTGAATTCTCACTTAAAATAAACAAAAATAAGGTGAAATTTGAAATGATTTAAAAAATTATCATAAACTAGCTCATAAATAATCATAGTACTATTACATACTTTGATTATATCTTTAAATTATCAAATTATTTCAAATTTCTAAACTTTAGAATTTAAATAATTTCTAAATAATTTAAAATTTCCCTTAATATTTACCAAATCATTATTACTATTTCATAAATAATTACTCACTTAAATTGTAATTTCTTTTTCAATTAAAAAAAATTTTTTTTTAAAAAAGTGATAAAAATCGTGCTATCTAAATGAATACTATCTATTGTTATCCATTTCGAGAAAGTTTTACTCTCTTTAATGCAGTTACCGTAACAAGTAGTTGTTTGAAGTAATTGTAAAGTGATTGAAGAATGAGAGTAACAGATGTCTGTTTCTATTTATTAATATTTACACAATGCTATATGATAGGAAAAGTAAGATATGTGTGTGTGTGTTTGAAGAGTTGTTTGCTTAAGTATGTATCAGTGAACGATCGTTTACCGCAATTACAAATTACAGGTATTACTCATTCACTTCACACAGTACAATCAAACACTTTACAATACTAACAAAATTGATGCTATCAAATAACTTTTATAAGTAAGAAGGAGCAAATATTTGCTTGTAAAAGGATGAAAAATATATAAAATGTATGGTTGTTATCGATTTCCGTTATATGCAAACAATTTCAATTGGCATAAAATATTTTCTTACTAATTGAATGATATATTAGCATGCATGCAATTTTCATTGTTTAATAAATTTAATTTAAATAAAATAATAGTAATATTAATTGATAACAACTTAACAATTAATAAATTTAATTTAAATAAAATAATAATAATATTAATTGATAGCAACTTATCAATTAATAAATTTAATTTAAATAAAATAATAGTAATATCATATTGTTAACAATTTATCAATTTATCAATTAATAAATTTAATTTAAATAAAATAATAGTAATATCATATTGATAACAACTTATCAATTTATCAATTAATAAATTTAATTTAAATAAAATAATAGTAATATTAATTGATAAAAACTTAAAACGGATTTTTTTTTTCTCTTTTCTTCAAATAATCAACTTATCAATTTGTTTTGTTTTTTTTCTCGGAGTTTAATCGGTAGCAATTAAAACTTATTAGATGCAAAAGTAAAGAAGAAAGAAAATCGCAAATTATCTTTCTAGGGAAAAAAACCTAAAATAATATTTTTCTACTTTTGGATAAAGTAAAAATAGTATCGATTAAAAATTTTATTTTAGCCAATTTATCCGAATAGTTATTGATTATTTGACTTTACAAATATATCCATAAATACGCTTAGCATGCACTAACGAGTAGTTTAGCCAACCTGAAAAAATAGATAAAATATTGAAAATTTCAAAGTTTTAAACTTAATTAACTAAAGGAACTAAAGCAACTTAACTTTAAACTTAACTGAAGAGCGTAATTAATTCTCATTAATCCTCAATTCTTACTTAATACAATCAAGAGTAAAGTAAAATTTTAAATGATTTAATACTTATCATAAATTGTGGACTGATCAAATTTCTTACTTACTTTTCTCACTCATTTCTTATAACTCAAATTTCTTATTCAAAATTATTTTAAATTAAAATTCTCTTATTCATTTTTTTTTTAAATAATATTTTCCAATTAGCTATAAAAATCGTTTAATCGTTTCTCTAATATTATTTTTCAGGAAAAAATAATTTCCCTAAATTATCACTTTTCATTGCTAACAAAAAAAATAAAATAAAATAATTTTTGTTAGTATTCCTTTCAAAAAAAAAAAATGCTTGAGGTCAAACGGATAGTAACCGTATTCGATAAATGTTGAAAGAAACCTGAAACAATAAAAATAGTATAAAACAAACGAAATCACTTAAGATCAATTCATATAACGGTATCTTTTCCTTTTTTAGTCGATACAAAAAAGGTCATTTAAAGGTTAGCATCGCTTTTGTAATACAATGAAAAAAAAGAAACTTATTGTTCCAACAAAAATAGTTAAGCAATGCTGGAGGATATACAAAATAACAAACAATGCTTAAAGCTATTGGCGCCACTATGGCTAACATTTTTTTTTGCAGTTAGCTTAACTGATGAAAATGCTAGCAATATCATTTTGAACTATTATTTAAGCTTCTCCTTTGATCAAATGATTTTTCCTTTCTCCTTTGATTGGAAAATTATAAAACTGAAAATTGTCGAGAAAAAAAGATGATATGTGATAAATGTTGAATTTAGTTTATCAGTAACTTTAGTACTCTTATCAATCACTTGAAAAAGCAAATGATATGTGATAAATGTTGGATCAATGTTGAATTCAGTTTATCAGTAACTTCAACACTCTTATCAATCATGACGAAAGTTCAAATATGCATCAAGACTGACAGATAAATCAGCAATTTAGGATTCTTTAATGCAATCATAAGTTTTAAAAAAAATTCAAAAGCAAAATCCCAAAATGCAAAATTATCAAGTTTATTCTATCTAAAATATCACTTATCATTTTATTTCATACAATCTTAAGAATGAGAATTTATTTTGAATTATAAATTTTCATATCAAATGTTAATCTCTTCAATCGGATAAGTTATTCGGGGTTTTCATTTTCGGAATTCTCGGGATACTCCCGAGTTTATAAATATTAATTTTTCCAATAGAATAAATTGTTCAGGATTTTCATTTCCGGAATTCTCGGGAGTATTACCTGTTTATTTAATTAGCTTAATTAACATAATTTATTCTCTTTTAATTCTGAACTATTCCTTCGTGCAATTTCTTATCTTTCTTTCTTTTATTCAACTTATCAGGTTGTAAAATTTAATTTGCTCCCTCAAAAAACAAATTCCTCGTTTTCTCTTACCAATACCCAAAATTTTATATATGCAGAAAAATTTGGTTTTGGTTATTAGCGAGGATATGATGATGATGATGATGATGATGATGATGATGATGATGATTGATGATGATGATGATGATGATGATAATGATGATGATGATGATGATGATGATGGATGATTGTTGTGATAGTGATGATAGTGGTGATGAGATGATGGTTGGCGTATCACGATGAGTAAAAATGTAATATATTCATTTTTGCAGTTTTTCGTTTCGGCTTTTCTCTTCCACTTTGGAAGCTGTAACCTTTGAACGGTTCCGATCCGTTAAACCGTTTTGTATGTATCAAACACAGACTTTACGGCGTCCAAAATAGCTATTGATAGCAGCTAACACAATTTTCCTCTCTTTCCCTTTTTTTTTTCCTGCTCTCTTCTTCTTTTGCTTAATCCCTTGAAAAAAATACCAATGTACCACCAAATTGTACAATACAATTTTTTAATAGTTTACGTTTTACTTTAAGTTACTTCACAAAAAAAAAAAAAAACTCCTGTAAGATTAACAGTATTGAAATATTCATTTAATCATTCAATCAATTTAATTTATTTATGCAAATTGAATGACACATGCATATGTTAATAATGTATAAGTAGCAAAGTTACAAATTACAAAGCTAAAACCTATTTACTCTAAGTATTCAATACTTTGAAATTAAAAACGAAAGTAATTTCTTGTAATTGTTTTAATGAATTTAATAAATTTCAAAAAATGAAATTTACAGAATCATTTGAAATCAAAAAAAAAAAAGAAACAATCAAATTTTCATATTCTATTTGCATTCATTTACATGGATACTCTAAAAAATGATTACCTATTGCTAAATAAGTTTAACATTTTAGCACTATTTTCTATTTGAATAACTTTGATTAAGGATAACTTTTAATTAATGGATGATAATAATAAGTAAACGATTACTACTTACCTAGAACTCTTTTAAAAAATTACCTCTATCATTTGAAATTTTAAAATTGAGCTTATGATTGAAGAAGGAAAAATGATGATTAATGGAATTGTTATGAATGAAACGATAATTTATCAAATCTTACAGCGATAATAAAATAGGGCATGAATTCAATTGTGATGTAATAATGTGAATGATACGATAGCTATTATGTAATCATTTATTACATCAATGATATGATAGCTTTATCAGTCATATTCATACTGTCACTGATATATATAGAGACGTCATTTTGTCTCCGTCGTATTCATCAATCATCAAAGCTATTTAGATCACAAGCTTTAATTGAACTTTTAATCACAAAATATTCCATGCAATAAAAACATGAAAGGGCAAATTATAAAATATTGAAATTAAAAATTTCATCAAAATTGTAAAGTTAAATTTAAGTTAAAATTTAAATTATCCTATTGCTATTTTTATTTATATCGTTTGACTATTTCATTTCTTCTTTATTAAATACTTTTTTTTTTGTTTGAAAAAGAAAAAGCATCACTGTATAATGTTTTTTTTTAAGTTAAAATTTAAATTAAAATTTTTTTTAAATCATTATTTTTTCGAATCATGATTCATTTATCGTCATTTTTTTTATTCCTCCATGCATCAAGCGTTGTCTAATTCACGCAAATGGGGATATTGTTTTAGCTGCTGAGAGCTAAACAGCTAAATACATAGGAGAAGCTTAAGCACCAAGGCTAACTGGCAACGATTGTTTACATTTGAGAGCGTTCGAAATTTCAGGATAAAATGTACTTTCAGAATCCGACCGGATTTAAAGAGTGATTAAAGAGTTAAAGCTGAGTGATAGCCATGATCCCGCTTTGTGATAGTGATAGAAGTGATGATTAAAAGTGATAAAAATGATATGTTAATAAAAATAATTCTCTATTATAGTTCTTTAATGGATAATTAATTCATGTGATTTTTGAAATTCATTAAAAAAAATTTCAGTTTTTATTGATTTATTGATCGGAGTTTATTGATCCATTTCTAAGTTCATCATGATTTTTCAATTAAAAAAAAAAACTCATTAATAAAGTTATTGCATTGCATGAATTCTATGAAAACTAGCAATCTAAGTTTAAAAAGAAATTTTCAAATGAAGTCAGTTTTACTAAAAAAAAAATCAATAAATTGAAAAATTTGACCTTTTAACTTGTGCATGATTAAATGTAACATTCATCACTTCCTTATCAAAATAAGCAATAGGTAGTACCAGGACAAAACAAATGTTATCCATATCCTGTATTTTTTCTAATGAAAATATCGCATTCTTCTCAAAGTTTTCTCTCTTTTTCCAACACTGATATGCTTATCAGCTTTATCACATTTATCAGATTTATCAGTTATCTGTTCATCACGATAGATTACTGTCCTTTTTTTTAAAGCTGAAAATTAATTTTATGTGAAAATTTGAAATTAAAATGATTACAATACGTAATTTTTAAATTCTGTATGCTTTAAATTTAATTTTGATTTAACTAAACTTTGATCAGACATTAATTTATTCGTCATGCAACTCATACATTTCTCTCTATGAGGTATCAAGGTACAAAAAAAAAATCCTTTTTTTTTCCTGAATTGAAATGATCATTACGAAATCGTTGAGTAATTCGAAACGACGAAAAATCAAGAATTCGGAAAGTGACGATGTAAAACTATTTTGCATAAAATTTTTCCGGGTTAATCAATATTTTATAGTAGTAGAAAATTTTTTTTTTGCTAAAAATTCATGATAAGCAATTAATTAGCAATTTCAAATATTGACTATATTTTAGTAATTAGTTAAAGTAAGTAAATAATAATCACTTATCATGATAATACTGTAAAACAATTACAGGTTTAATTGTCTCGAAATTTTTTCTCTCCAACTTTCCAAAACTTTTTTCTTTTCAAACAAAAAAAAAAAAAAAAATGAAATGCCAAATTCCAATGCGAAAAAGGCCGAGAAAGGTGTTGATTGCATTAAAGTATCGACATCCTATCGGTTTTGCTTCCCGCTGACTTTTATTTGGTTTTTTTTTTTTTTTTTCGGACATCCGAATATTTACATTTCAATTAATGGTACCCTTCCGACCTCTTTTCTCTCTTTTTTTTTTTTACCTTTCATCCTTAAATAGCCGAGGAAATCAAACGAATGAATTATTGATAGTTGTTCAATTGTTGAGGGAAATTTTCATTTCACTTCTTTCATGCAAAAAAAAAGAAAAGAGTGAGAAAAAAAAAATAACAATCAATAAGAAAATTGAATTACTTATAAAAATTTTAAGATTATTTCAAGAAAATCATGAAAAACCTAAAATTAATATCGTATGCTAAATATTAGCTAAAAATAAACGAGAAATATCAAATTGATTTTTCCAATTTTATCAATCAATAAGTCATATAGGAATATTATAATATATCTGAAATTAAATAAATATTAGTTAAAAATATAGGAGAAATATCAATCAATAAATTATATAGGAAAATTTTAATATAATCCTATTGCTCTGCTTATTGCTCCAAAAAAAAAAAATGCTTGAACAAACGGTTTGATGAAATGTCAATAAATCTCAGCCAGACGAGCAGTTTGAAATTTTTGTATGATTTAAGGGAAGCAAATTCAGGAACGAATTGCAGTAACAGCAGTCATTTGGTAAACAATTTTTTTTCTAAACTTGAATTTAAAAAAAAAAAGTTGAAATAAAAACTTCATTATCGTCTGTATTATCCTTGAACATCTTGTTAGCAAAATTTCATATATTATCATGCATGATTTTAATATTTTGATTTAATTTTCATGATATTTCTTAAGCTATTATCCATCATAATTACCGCATCAAGCTGAAATTATGTGATCGAAGTGAAAAATACAATTAAGAACGAAAGCAGTTCGAAAAACTATCGTATACTTCATTAATATTTTATTTTCATTCTATTGCAAAATTTAAGAGACCAAGATATATTTATTTATATTTTTCATAAATATTTTTACGAAAAATAAGTTTATTTTAGATAGAAGAGAGAAAATTGCATACAGTATTTTAGTAAATTATTCTGAATTAAAATGCAGCTATGATGATGTTTCTAAAGAAGCATTATCAAGAACTTGTTTGCTTTTTAAAACTTTAAAATTTCAAAAGATGAATGAGAAAAGTAAAACTAATTTAATGCCAATATAATTGTTGTCATTCCTGATTTCTCATCAGAAACATAGCTATAATAATTATAGCAACAATTATTGCTATAATAAATATTAGTAAATACTAGTAATAATAATAATAATAATAATAATAATAATAAATAATAATAATAATAAATAAAAATAATAATAAATAATAATAATAATAACAATAACAATAATAAAATAACTTAT